>CM064875.1:14100998-14174153 GCA_032719365.1 Prinsepia uniflora
TCTGGGACACTGGGGAAGTCACGGTGCATTGCCTGCGAGGGGTCATTGTACGGAGCTACCGGACCTTATAGTGACTCAGGAGCAGGATTGCTATGATTAGACGCCTGGGACGTCAGACATCTGGGATGTCAGAGATATGGACCCGGAGAGACCCCGGGCAGCACGCGTTGCTTATTATACCGTGAGATATGGGACGCTGAGCATATGGGACGCTGAGCATATGGGATGCTGGTGATGGTAATATGTTAAATATGGATTAATGAATCTATGAAATGGCTTTTCGGTTGGATTTGTGTTTATGTGGTAAAAATGGATTATTGGTTGATGAAGGTATTTCGGGTCGGGGACCCTAAATGGTTTTGGATTTACGGATTTACGTTTACGAATTTGGGCGGTGGCCCACATGGTTTTAATATGTATGGATGTGGTATTCCACAGTTTTGGGCTGAGTTCCCACACTTGGTTTTGAGTTAACGGTTTTTGGGCTAAGGCCCCAATGGCTTGGTTGAACAAATGTTTTGGTTACTGGTTTTCGTGGCATGCATATGTTTTTATTGGAGGGCATAAATGTCTTATAACTGTGTTTAATGAACTTAATGATTTTCGTCCACTCACAGCTTTTATTGGTTTTAATGCCCTTCAGGTTGATTAAGGATGCGACTGCATCAGAGACTGGGACATTGCACGCCTCCTCCGTCGATCCTTGCACGCTCTAGAAGCCCGTTTGGGCAGTGACTTTTGGTTATCCCTTGTCTGACACCTCTTGTTGGACGGAAGCAGAGCACATTCCACGGTAATCCCGGGGGGATTGGGATGGGTCCTGTCACTGCGTGTGAGCCTCACGAGCCCTGCACAATGTCTTCTTCATGCTTGAAACGGCCGGTCTGAACCGGCCGGTCCGGTTCTTTGGTTTTCCTGGACCGGCGTGAACGGTCCGGCTTGTTTTCTCCCTCATTTCCGGTCCGTTTACCTCCATTTCAATCCTAAAATTCCTCTTTTCTTGTTTTCTATCATTTTTTCAATCCTCAAAACTAATTGAAACCACCTAAATCCTAACCATGTATAATGGGTCACATGGCCTCTGCTTTCCAGTCCACCCTCTGTGTAAGACCCGGTCTTGGAAGCAAGAACGGTGAGCAAGACCCGTGAGCTTGAGAAGAAAGATCGGTGAGCAAGACCCGTGAGCTTTGAAAGGTAAGATCGGTGAACGATCCCACATTGCTTGGGGAGGGAAAGGTGAAGTACCTTATATGTGTGGGCACGTATCTATCTAACACAAGGCCTTTTGGGAGCTCAGTGGCTTTGGGGGGGATTGGAACCCCAAAGTTAAGCGAGTTGAGGTTGGTGCAATCCCATGATGGGTGACCTACTGGGAAGTTGCACGTGAGCTTCCGAAAATAAAACCATGAGGGCTGGGCCCAAAGTGGACAATATTGTGTTAGATGGGCCGGGTCGTGACAGAATGGTATCAGAGCTGGAACCTGATCGGAAGTGTGCCAGCGAGGACGCTGGGCCCTAAGGGGGGTAAATTGTAAGACCCGGTCTTGGAAGCAAGAACAGTGAGCAAGACCCGTGAGCTTGAGAAGCAAGATCGGTGAGCAAGACCTGTGAGCTTTGAAAGGCAATATCGGTGAATGATCCCACATCGCTTGGGGAGGGAAAGGTGAAGTACCTTATATGTGTGGGCACGTATCTATCTAACACAAGGCCTTTTGGGAGCTCAGTGGCTTTGGGGGGGATTGGAACCCCAAAGTTAAGCGAGTTGAGGCTGGTGCAATCCCATGATGGGTGACCTACTAGGAAGTTGCACGTGAGCTCCCGAAAATAAAACCGTGAGGGCTGAGCCCAAAGAGGACAATATTGTGTTAGATGGGCCGGGTCGTGACACTCAGGGCCTCCTCAGCCGTGAACCGCCCTCAAAAGCCCCTTAAAATCCCCTTAGTAACTCACTAATCCATATCTAAACAAACAAAATTAACCAAAATGTAAACATTGAATTAAAATGGAGAAAATGGCAAACCGAGTACCTCTCGGGTTTCTTGCCTCCACCGTCCACAGCTGCGCCGTCCTGGGCTGGCCACCATCATCCAACATCCTCCCATCATTCCCTGGTCCTCACAGCTGATCATGGGTTAAAGGTTGGATTGGTTTGGGTTGCACATAGAAGAGGAAAAATGGTGAGATCGGCTTTTGAGTTTGAATGAGGAAAATGGTTGATGCATGAAGATATAAGGATGGCCTGTGGATGGGTGACAAGTGTCCCTCATCCATAGGGCAGGAACTAAATATTTGGGGCCCACTAGAATCCAAAAGTCACTTGTCTCGTAATTCGTGCAATAGTGCACTTGAATTTCCGTGTAATTCGTGTTACTGCACGTACTTCGAGATTGTTGTTTTTTTGGTAAACTTGACGCATGCATAGTTATATAAACGAAGCGAAATTAAAATGTTATGTTTTAAACTTTGTTTTTAAAACCTTTATTTTCATCCACTCACACATTTTTCTTGGATTTGAAACCCTCCAAGGCTGCTGCACAGGAATCGAGGCTGCTTACGAAACGGAGGCATAAGCTCTCGAGTATGCAAGTATCCCTTATCTGACAAGATTCGATGATTCATTTGGTATTTTAGGTTATTTGTCAAACGGGAACAGCACCCGGTATGTTTTACATGTTGTTCTCTGGGTTGGGTCTTGTCAACCTTCCACCACCTAAACACACTAATATGTATAAGTAGAACCATTCTACACCTCCAAGTCGATGCACCATGCCTAAGATGATAACAATTTATCTGATAATTCTGATCATTTAACAAAAATCTCCTTACACACTTGTACTAAAATGCCCCATTATAAATAAATGACCAAAATTCCCTTACTATAACTAGGCCTGTAACATGACTAATCAACCTCTGTTTCTCACGTGTTATCTGTCTACAGACTCCAAATTCCAAGATTTATCTCATGATACTTACGAAAAATCCAAACGACATTCCAGATTAAAATTCAACCAAAACACTATTAGGGTCAAAATAGTCATTTCTAATAAAAGTTACAAAATTTACAAAACTTGATGGTTCGGGATGTTACATGAAACCCTAGCCGCGGTTGCCGCCCTTTCCTGGGGTCAGTGGCACCGCCCCTCTCCCTTCCTTCTCCTCTTCTTCTTCTTTCTCTATAGTCATCTTCTCTCATCCCCTTACTCTCCCTCTTCACTTCCTCCCATATTTCCATCTCCTTCCAGTCGTGGTATGCTCTCTCTTCCGCTTCCTCCCTCTATGCTTGTGTCGCGCAGGTTGTGCTCTGCTCTTTTCCGTTTTCCTCCTTCTGTGTAGGAGTGGCGACAATCGTTTTTACTTGTTGCGGTGGTGAGTGTTAGGGTGGCTTTGTTTCGGTGTGGTACGAGTGGTAAACCTTACGGGCCGACGACCAAGCTCTCCAGTAGCTCGATGCTCTTCTCTTCCTTTCTCTTTGTGCTGGTGAGTGGCAGCCGCTATCTTCTTTGTGTGGTGGTGAGTGTGTGGGCGGCACTGTTTCATCGGGAATCCAGTGGTGAACCTCGCGGCTGGGCGACCTGTTGGGTTGGCTAGTTTTCCCCTCGAGTAGAGGGTTTTCTAGGTAGTATCGAGTTTATTTATTTTTTCAGTTTTTTTGAATTTTTGTTTCTTTTTGTTGCTAGTTTGTTTTTTCAGCTTATTTTTCTCCTTCGGTTTGTTTGGTTTTATGTTCTTGCCTCGCAGCTCAACCACCGACAACTTCCTTTTGGCCCCTCCCTTTATTGAGGTTTTATCTTCACCTTCTATGGTGAACCCTGTGGTTTCTTTGGATCTGAGATTTCACCTTCACATCAAGTTGTATCACCCATCCTCAATCATCTCCCCTCCGCTCAAAGAATGCTCTATGATATCACTCTATGTGGTTTTACTGCCACTAACCTCCACCCCTTGACCTCGCTGCTTCCACTTCCAATCGTCTTCAGCTAGTTGTGGTTGTGGGTCAATTTTAATGTGATTGATGCACCCTTTGAATGGATTATAGGAGCGTTTCATGCGCGGGTGGATTGCTCATCCCCATTTTTCGAATGGTTCTTCGGTTTCTCCTCCATTATTTTCGGTTGCGGTCGATTTTGCATTGTTGTGGTGGATGTAGCAGCTTAGTAGACAACTATTGGAGGTGTGGATGCTCTCCATTTTTTATATCTAGGATTTCCTTTCTGGTTTTTTTTTACTGTTTCGAGCTTTTGTTTACTTTTTGGCCTTTTTGGCGTTACCATTTACACTTCATTTGTCTATTTATGATTTTTTTTTTCCTGTTTTGGACCCTCAATATTATGTATTGTGTTGTTCAAATTAATGGAAAAACTTCAATTGTCTAATAAAAAATCAAGAGAATTGTTGTCACTCAACAGCAGGTTAAATAAATTTAAAAGCCACAAAGGATGGTCTAGTTACTTTGGGTAATTCAAATATTAGTCAAATTTATTCAAAGATTTAGTATTTGAATCTCAACATTTGTCTCGTGTAACCATTAGGGGTGGGTATCAATTCGTTAAAATCGCTAATCGATCTGTTTCAAATCGTTATTTATCCAACGGTTTAAGTTTGACCGGATAAAAGTCAAACGGTTTGTGATTCCAAACCGCTCCATTAGTAACGGTTTGGATTTTCATTTTCATTTTCATTTTGAAAATCCGTTAAATCTAAACCGGACCGTTAAAGAATATATTAATTTTTGTATATATTATTAATACAAAATAAAAATAAAAAATACCTAAATATACCCAGATAAATATATGTATACTTAGAAAAAGTATAATAAAAGATTATTAAGTGGTAATGTTTGTTTGCTAAATCTTAATATAGTGGTAATGTTTGCAATTTAATTCTCCGCAAAATTAATATACAAAATATTAAGTATTGATTATTCTTTTTTGTATCCTTACTTTTTTTTTTTTATAAAATATCCTTCATATTTTTTTAATATCTTTACTGTTTTTTAATATACTTGCTGTTTTTTTTTAATATTATTATTTTTTTTAATATACTTATTGTTTTTTTAATATACTTCTTGTTTTTTTATATCCTTTTCGTTTTTTGAATATACTTGTTCTTTTTTAGTATCCTTACTGTTTTTTTCATATATATATTTTTTTATGTCTAAACGGTTTCAAATCTTAGCAAACAAACGGTAATGTTTGTTTGCTAAATCTTAATATAGTGGCAATGTTTGTAATTCAATTCTCCGCAAAATTAATATACAAAATATTAAGTATTGATTATTCTTTTTTGTATCCTTACTTTTTTTTTTATAAAATATCCTTCATATTTTTTTAATATCTTTACTGTTTTTTAATATACTTGCTGTTTTTTTAATATACTTATTGTTTTTTTAATATCCTTTTCGTTTTTTGAATATACTTGTTCTTTTTCAGTATCCTTACTGTTTTTTTTCATATATATATATTTTTTATGTCTAAACGGTTTCAAATCTTAGCAAACAAATGGTAATGTTTGTTTGCTAAATCTTAATATAGTGACAATGTTTGCAATTTAATTCTCCGTAAAATTAATATACAAAATATTAAGTATTGATTTTTTTTATATAAAATATCCTTCATATTTTTTTAATATCTTTACTGTTTTTTAATATACTTGTTTTTTTAATATACTTGCTGTTTTTTTTTATATTATTGTTTTTTTGATATACTTACTGTTTTTTTAATATACTTCTTTTTTTTTTAATATCCTTTTCGTTTTTTGAATATACTTGTTCTTTTTAAGTATCCTGTTTTTTTCATATATATTTTTTTTATGTCTAAACAGTTTCAAATTGTTTTAATCCAAAACGAACTGTTAATAATAGTTTGAATCGAAACAATTTTATTTCTAATTTTAAAAAATTCAAATCATATCAAATTATTAAAATTTTAACAATTTAAATTTAAATATTACTATTATCCATATACCGTGCCCACCCGCAATAACCATTAGACACCAGAGGAATAGAGGGCGCATTGGAGGGTGACAGGATGCTCTTAGCCTTAAACCGACTTCCGGTTGACGCTGAGGTTTACAAAGACGAAACTTATTCTCATACCAATTAATAAAGTGCAGAATGTCAAAAATATATATATAATATATATAAAGTTTATATTTTCAAAAATAATGTTAATAAAAGTCATGACTTCATCTTAAGTCTTCCTTTCTAGAAGGTGCCAGTAGCACTCCTTTCTCTATAATTTTATAACCTAGTTTATCAAGGACAAAAAATAAAAGAAAAAAATATTAAAATACAACTAAATTTCCAAACCCATAATTACCACTAACACAACTTCATTAACAACATAATCACTAATATTCCAAAAGTTAATAGAATTGGTTGGGCTGCTAATTAACTTTCAGAAAAGTTTTGACTATCTCTAGGAGAATGGAGAGGAAAGAGTGGCAGAAGCTCAGGTGGATCAGACCCTCTGGGTGTACTCAGTGGACTCGGGTGCAAATAGTACCCCTTTTCAGCAATGGCTCGATCTACCACTTCACACGGTGACACCGGCGTTCTCGGGCTCCCACTTGCGAGAAAATCCAAAGTCGACACCGGCGAAACCATCATCATCTCAAGATGATTCTCAAAGCTCCATCCTGTCCGGGTCCAGCCATGAGGCCCACATGAGGAAGCGGGGCCTAGGCCTGGGCCCGTTGAGGCGGTGTTGAGGGTGAGCTCCAGCTTCTTGGTGGCGTGCCTGCGCTCGTGGAGCTTGAAAGCTGGTCGTCGGGGCCCCAATTCGGCGGTGGCCGCGGGTTTGGGGTTTGCGTAGCGGGCGGAGAGGGTGAGAGGGATTTTTTGAGCAGATGGGTCTTCGGGTGCTCCGGTCAGTTTCTGGACCACGGCCCGGAAATTTGTCGGGTCTGCTTGGATGTATGTTGTGTTGGGAAAATTCGGGTTGGCTCCGTATGCGGGCGAGTTCATTATGATGGAGAGGAGTTTCTGAGAGAGAAAGCGCGAAGAGAAGGGGATCAAATGTGGGGGGTTTTAATTATTTTGGTTTGGAAAGAGGAAGAGATGTCTTATTTATATAACTTTTTATTATTTTTTTTATTCTTTTATTAATTTTTTTATTTTTTGGTGTGTTCGCTTTGTGGGTTGATGTGAAGTGGAGATGTCAGATACTCAGATATATACGGCGAAAGCCAGGAGAAAATGCAGGGAAAGAATCCAAATTATAAATTACTTGTGAATTACGCAGCTACAGTTCACAGAGATGCAGAAATATAAATATATTATCTTTTATATATATATTTAACTGGTTCAGTAATACAACACACGCCTCTTCTCTCCTCCTAATCCGAAAAATAAACAAAATAAAAAAAAAACTAAGGGAGGAAAGGAGAGATCTCTTTCCCTCCTCCTCCCAATTATTTTTCGTTATTTCTTCTTGTGTTTGTAATAAAAATCTCTCGACTATTTAGTTTGAGTCACGTCAAATTTTACTATTTTTTCAATTCATTCCCTTATCCATAATTTTCTTTCAAAATTTCTTATTTCGTCAAATCTTCTACCTTACTAATGAACAAGTTTTGTCGTAATATCTCCCGTTAATTTTGGTGACGGTAGTTAGATTATAATATTTTGTTTTTTATTTGTTTTTATACGCAAATTGGATCGCTAAAGATCAAGTATTCCCCGTATACGCTATACTTTTCAGTTATTCAAGACTATATGTGATTAGTTTGATGACGATAACAATTTCTTTTTGTGGAGATAGTTTATTTAGGATTATAGGCGTTATTAGGGTTTTGGTTGTTTTGGATTTTCTAGGCTTGATTTGTAATTTTGCATAAATTTATTGATATCGGTTTGTTAGTTGTTAGTGCGATTTTATCTTATACTAATATTACCGTTTTAACTTGTGGATTTTATTGTCATAACTTGATTTCGATAGTATAATTGTACCACTCTCTTATGATATACAATGATATCTCTTTTGATTAAAAAAAAAACTGGTGCAGTAGTAGTAAAGAATTATTACCAAAGGCAAATTGATGTTTGCAAATGTAAACGTAAGTATAGTAAATTATCCGGTCTGTCTTAATAAATAAGATAACGTAATATTAAAATTAAAAATTAAAGACAAAAGTTCTATACCAATTTAAATTTTATAATGCCATAAATAAATAATATATATATATATATATATATATATTTGTGACTGAACATCTTTAGTTTAGGGTTTAAGCCGAAGCTCTCCCGATATCTCTATCAAAATACTCCATATGCCCTCAAAACTTTCTAAAACATTAATATTAAATTTATAAATCTCATACAACACTCATGATTTAGTGAAGGAAAACAATTGAAATTAAAAATCTAACAAGTTGGTTAGCACTGGACAATTAACATCCTTTGTATTTTTATGGGTGAATAATTAAAATTATAATTTTGAAAAATGAATTTTACCCTTAGTTCAATAAAAGAAAGGAAAATTTTCATTATCCTAATTTTGTATAAATTTGGTCATAATTATATATTTTCTATGAAATATATAGAAAATATTATAATTTTACATATGTAATAATTAGCAGCAAGACAAACGAAGTTTGTAATAATTTATAACGATGACAATTGTGGCTTAGAGTTCACTGTTAAATTAATAACGAAATTACATATGTCCTAACCACGAAAGTAAATAAAAATCATTTCTCACCATTATTGAGTACATTTGCGGTTCAAAACTTATTATCGAATTTTTGGCACACGATTATGAACTATTAATTGTTTAAAATATTATGTTAATATCATATTTATATAAGATTAACTAAATTGGAGCCCGTTGGTAATCTCTCTCTATATAATAAAAAATTTGCTAACAACTAAGATATACACTTTAGTGAATTGTCAATATATAATCTTCACATAATAATAACAAGCCAAAAGTTTGATTATTATATTTGAATGGGAAATATTTAGTAACTAATTATAGGAAAATGAGCAAATCCGATGAATGTGAAGTAAGTATCACCCTTTATTAAGCACGGACTAATGCTTTGGGCTGTGGTATGCTCTAGTTCACCCAAAATTAATGAGTTAACGTAAAATTTTATATAATGTTAATTTATATAACTCACTTAGTAATTTATTTTATACTTAAATAAGATAGATGGAGATATTTTTGGAGATTATATGATGTTTTATCCACGTAAAGGAGAAATTTGATGCAATCTAAGGGTTATTGTATTTTATTTACAAGATTATTTGTTATTTCTTTGTATAAAGTGTGCATTATATATATATTATTTTAATTTATAAAATTCACTTAATGTCAACAAAATTTAATAAAAAAATTACCCTAACTAAAATTTAACTCATCTCTTTTTTTAATTTTTGGGTTCGTATCTGCCCTTTATGGTACTAAAGGAGAAAATTAGCCTCCTTTAATAATTATTTCATTTTTTTGCTTTTACTTTTAGTTTTTAGATTTGAGATATATAAAAAATTATAATGTAGAGAAAAAAAAACAAAGTGGTGACATAGGGTGGAAGAAAAAAGGAAATTTTAAAAAACAAATCTATAAAAAAAAAATTAAAAACAAATTTCACAAATAACTTTACGTTTTAATTTTCATTTTTTAAAATAAATTCACATTTATTTCTTATCACCATTTTCTTTTGCTAGTTTTTTCGTTTTTTCGTTCTTTTGTTCAGATAATTATAAATTAGTCCAAATTTTAAAAATATTATATAAAATAATCCACTTAACATATAAAATAATCCATTTATTGTGCTATTAAGACTTTTTCTGTGTTTTTTATTTTATTATTTTTTTAACTTTTTAATACTGTGTATACTTTTTTTAGATATGAATGAGTAACTTTCAAAATTTAGATACTAATATTTTATATTTATTTTAAAAAAAATTTTGATAAGATAATTTTAACTAAATTTCATATTTTCAAATTTATTTTAGGAATGAAAATCATTTTAATCCACTAAATTTCTCGTATATTATCTGGTACTTTTGAATAATTACAGACTTATATGTACTTTATTTATTTTATAAAAATTTTTGGTTTTATTTCTTCGTAGGAAAATTATTAATTACTTGTTTGTTTTATTCTTTCGTAGGTAAATTAATAATTATATGTGTATTTCTTATTTTTCTATTCTATTTGAGAGAGGTGCAAATTCTCATATATTAAAATTTTTATTTATAGTTTCTATTTATTATAAGGGACTAATTTATAATTTGGATTCTAAAAAAGACCTATATATAATTACCCTCATATATAATTGCCCTCATATATAATTGCTCCCCTGTATTAATTTATTATATAATATATAAAAATAAATAGAATAAATACAATTTAATCTTAATATTAAGTGACAAATTATAAGTGAAAATAAAAACAAAAGAATAATTATTAAAAGAGGTGCGTGTGTTTGAATTTGAAAACGGTAGGTAAGTGAAATAATGAGGTAGCATTGAAACAAGAAACGGGGAAAGAGGAGCAAAGACTACAGTCTGACTCTTTCAGAATCTCAGGAAGAAAAATTGATATGCCAAATTTATTATTATTATTTTTTTTTGGTTTATTAATTATATTTTCACTAAATCTTGTTTATTTTAATAGAAGTAGTTTATTTAAGGGCTGTTATAATTTTGGTTGCTTTGGATTGGATCGGCTAGTTTTGTAATTTTGCATAATCTTAATTATATATATTTGAATCATATGTGCGAATAATATCGGTAATCCAACAAGCCATCATATCCCCTCCAAACTTCCAAATTTGAAATTCTAGCAATATTTGTAATCCAAGAAACACCAAATGAATTCCTCCTCACTTAATACTTAAGAGTCCCAAAATAAGATTTGGATGACTTCCCACTACAACACTATATAGTCTTGATTTCACTTTTATGACCCTCTTATTACAAGCCAAAGAAAAATACCCTTATTGGTCTACACCAAGACTTTTTCAAATCCTAGATTTTAAACAGTAAAACCAAAAGACACTTTAGACTTTATCATGGTGGCATAAGCAAGATCACAATCTTAAATTCTTCTACATAATTTTATGATCTTAAAATCCACCTTTTGGTTATCTTAGTAGTAGGGTAGTTACGGTCAGTTGGATACAGATATTGAAAATATCCAAATTCAAACTGTTAAAATGATTTGATACGATTTTGATTTTCTAAAATTAAAAATTGAACTATTTTGATATAAACCGTTAGCAACGGTTTGGTTTGGTTTGGATCGATAACGGCTTAAATCGTTTAGGTATATAAAAAAAGCAGTAAAGAACTCTATAATATATATATAAGGGATCGAACCAAAACGTGTATAATGTAAACAACAAGAATCCAACCTGTATAGCTCACAACCTCCATTAAGATAAATAAAAAATTAGAAACAAAGTGATGTGCTGTGTTGAGATAGTCTAGTGTTGGGATGTGCAGTTTGGAAGATATAAATAGTCAACACTCACTCAAACTGATGCTAATGTTTTGGATTGCAAACAACTCACAAGGCTCTTTTTTTTCCCTTCATTTTTAATGTTGTTTTTTTTTTTACATATTTTATCTTCCTTTATTTTTATTATTTTTACTTAGTATTAATAGTAGATTTTAAAATTAATAAAAATTAATATATTTCTTAGCGGTCTGATTTGGATTTAATAGATTTTTAAAATGAAAATTTAAATTCAAACCATTACTAATTGAGCGGTTTGAATTTTTAAACCGTTTGATTTTTATTCGGTCAAATTTAAAGCGCTGGATAAATAACGGTTTGAAGCGGATCAGTCGATAGTTTTAACGAATTCGTGTCCATTCCTACTTAGTAGTGATGATATACTTACATAAATGTTGTTTTACATGTCATGTATTCGATATTTTGGGATAAATTAATACTGAAAAATCAAATAAAAATGAATTCAATATGAATAATTGTGTCTATATGTTATTTCCTATATAGCGGATTAAACTCCTCCATAGCATGATAAAGATAAGTTCGATATAATCCTATTGCAATAATAATAATAATAATAATAATAATAATAATAATAATAATAATAATAGTTGTATGCGACTACTCGTTTGCGTGAGGGATTGCAGTTTGACATTTGAGGTAACGATAAATGTGAGTGCGGTTCAGCTTTTCTCCCAAATTCCTCAGGTCTGTGTCTCTTTACTTGACTCTTCTTCTGCTTCACATTCTTGTGTTAGCTCTATAAAAGCAATAGCCTATATGTGGGTTGCTTTGCTTGGGTGGGATGTTTTATTACTTTTTGACATTTCTACTTTCGTGCTTTAATGGAAGTCTTCCCTTTTACTTTCTCACCCACCTCCTCGTTTCAGCTATTTGTTTCTAGTTTTCTACCACTTTCATCCACTCCTAAATTTCTTTTCTCTTTTTGTTTATCAAAATATATATATATATATATACATTTCTTTGTCGGGTTGCTTTTACATTTTAATTTTTAATACCCATATTCTATTTTAACTTTAATATAAAAGGAGGGGATTTTTTTTTCACACACAATATCGTTAGGATTTAAACTTGGCCAACACTCTTATCAACGGAGTTTGACATCTTTAACTGCTTGTATAGTTTTTTAACATAAAGCCACGTTAAACCATCTTCTTCTTTTTTGGGACCGAGGGATAGAATTCGAACCTAACAAAAGAGCTCTTAATAAACACGCTCGTCTTTGATTCCATCATTTTTTTTTTCGTGGACGTTCTATTTTAAGAAAACTCATACTAGGAAGGTTTTCCGTGCCTTGAACTACACCAAAAATTGAATCTTTTTTTCGGACGTAAAATGAGAACGTAAGCAGCGAGTCAACAACTCATAATTTTTCTGGTCGAACAATGCAACAGCACGTAATTTGATATTGACAACATATATCTCTCTATACGTGTCAATAGCACCAATAAAATTTGTATATGAATATGAGTATTTTAAGATGCAATCCTCGTACCAAATCAAAGCTCCTTCCCTTCGGTGGCAGCGCCGATGAACTTCTTCAATCGCTTTCTTGACGAGCGGATTGGGAATTCTACTCCAACATTGTCTTTACCCAATGTGGGCTCACTCAGAAGAATCGTGTCATATACTTCCGGTTTTAGAGTATATAAAGCCGGCTTTGTAGTTTATATATATATAATCCCTCTTTGTTATATATATATATATATATATATATTTTCGTCACTTAAAATTGATCAAAAAATTTCACATTGTCACATTTTCGTATATATCGTCAAATTTGCTAATGGGACAGTTGTGTGGCAAAATTGGTACGAGTATGATAGTATCTAAGACATTTGTATTAATAATTATAGAGAAACTCAATTAGATCTTGTTTGCTGCTATCTTTATATTATTAAACAGATAATACTTATATCTCATTTTAATGTTACCTTATATCATCTTATCAATTTATCTAATTCTCTAAATCATCATTTTAAGATCATTTAGGCAAAAAAATCTCATTTCAAACACATTTAAGCAAAAAAAATCAATAAAATTTGAAATCATATATATAAACTATAAGAACAGTTCGCTATGGGGATATTAATTATTAACAAACTGTTAAGTTATTTGACACACATGAATGGCCAAACAACATCCAATTTTGTTTAATTTTTAAAGAAATGATTTTGAAATGATGATTTAATGAATGAATAGTTCTGATTATGATATGTTTACAAAATCAGTTCGATAAATCTAGCGAATAGTCTGAGAATATACCATCATAATGGAATGCACGTGTAATTATACAGCCATCTAATGGTAGCACGACTCATTCAATAAAAGTCGTATATAAATTGTTTACTTAAGAAGAAAAATCATAAGACCGAAATGTTCATGGTTGCACATGTATGACCTAAAACAAAGTTAACATACAAGATGTCCAACTATAACATTATTTCTTTGAAGCCAGGAACTAAGGCAATATTGCTATGCTATACTAATAGAAAGCATCAGATGGTTTCGAGCAAATCAAATCCACGAAACAACAAACTGAAAAGGGACATGTATTGTCAAGTGCAGAAGGTAAAATAGTATGAGGTTCCAACATTTGATCCTTTCGCGTTGGTGCAAACAAAGATATATATGCTCGCGTATATCCTATAAAAATCTGCACAAGGGGAAACCATCAACCCGGAAAAATATTGAACACGACAGGAAAATACAAACTAGAAACTTCGAGGGTAAAAGGAGGAGAATAATACATCAAAGCGAAAGATCAGCCAAGTCAAAAGTTCTTGAAACTGCCTTGAACCATGAATCCAACTTCTTCCTCCTCAACTCTTCCTTTAATGTTGGACTGAAAACTTTGGAATTCTTACTCCTTTCCTCACCATCAAAAACCTGTGTTTCAGTCCAGATGCCGACAGCTAATCCAGCAGCATAGGCTGCTCCAAGAGCTGTTGTCTCAATGTCAGCTGGTCTTACCACCGGGCTTCCCAGAAGATCCGCCTACAGAACAACAATAAGTACAAGAAGAATAAATTCAGTTACTTTATCTAAATGAATAGAGCTTTTAGTATATGCAGAACTTTTAGTATATGCAGAACTTTATATGGCTATCTGGTTTTAATTTTCTATGGTGGAAGGAAACACTAGCTCTAATTAACACCAGCGCAACCACGGGTATTTAACGAAAATGGACTTTCCACATGAATTTGGTTCCGATTATAACCTAATTGGGATGGGTAAAGATAAGAAAAGTGCTTTATTCTAAACCTTGATCATTATTCCTTACCCTATCTCTAATCCTTGTACAAGTTTGTTCTGCAGAAAAGTAGTGAACAAAGAACATATCCAAAAGTTGGCTCGGAAGCACAAGTGCTAAAATCAAAGAAAGTTACTAAAAAGAAACTGAAAGAAGACTTGTGGATCGTGAATAGAAGAATAAAAACGAAAATAAAGCAATAAAATAAATAAACCCAAACCTGAATCTGCATTAGAAGGGAATTAACAGTAGCACCACCATCCACTCTGAGTATGAACTCCCCCTTCTCATTTTTAACCTCTCCCTTCTCCCCAGCATCTTTGTGCATTGAATCCAATACATCTTTTACCTGGAAACACATACTCTCAAGCACTGCTCGACAAATGTGGGACTTGTTTGTAAATCTTGTAATACCAATGCAGACCCCACGAGCATCATCACGCCACCACGGAGCAAATAATCCATTAAAGGCAGGCACAAAATAAACCCCACCAGTGGACTCAACCTGTAAAGCCCATTCCTCAATCTCTTTGGCAGTCTTGATAATTCCAAGACTGTCCCGAAGCCACTGGACTGCAGCTCCAGCAATGGCAATTGATCCCTCCAGGGCATAATTTGTTGGAGCATTAGGGCCAAGTTTGAATGCCACTGTGCTCAGAAGCCCATGCGTTGACTGAATTATCTCCTCACCTGTATTGAGAAGTATAAAGGCACCAGTCCCATAAGTGCTTTTGGCCTCTCCTTTGCGGCAAGCTTGCCCTAGCATTGCTGCATGTTGATCACCAAGACACCCAGCAATTGGGACTCCAGTAATTGGCCATCCTGTGGCAACTTTACCAATAATCTCCGAGTTAGACACAATTTTGGGCAGGATTTCAGCTGGAATTCCTAAGGTTTTCAACGATGGCTTATCCCACTCAAGCGTTCTGAGATTCATAAGCATAGTCCGAGCTGCATTCGAGACATCAGTAACATGTATCCCTCCCTTGACACCACCAGTTAAATTCCAGATCAACCAGGTGTCTATCGTTCCAAATAGCGCATCCCCTGATTTAACAGCCTGCTTAACAGTATCGACATTTTCCAACAACCAGAGCAGCTTCAATGCACTGAAATAGGTGCTTATGGGCAAACCACATGTTTCCACAAAATGAGTTCTTCCCCCAGATAATTCTTTCTCCAGCTTTCTGTTACCAAAATAACCGGAAGCATACAATAAAATGACAACTCCAAAATGGCAAAATGGCACATGACAAAACCAGGCAATTCAAATTATTAGAAAATCAGACATGGGAAGAATGAATCCAAAATAAAATCAATTAAGCTTCATCAATTGGGCATGGAACATATTTGATATCAATGAAATACAGTCATCATTCAAATAATCCAGTAAGATGAATCATAGTAATCAGTACATAATTATACGTCTCAATTATCAATATTCATCAAAATCCAGAAACGACGGAAACCCAACACAGCATCAATAAAATCCAATCCAATCAATCTATATATACCAGAAACAATAAAAAACTATGCATTTGCAAACCCTGGTTTCAAATATAGACAATTCCAAACATGAAGGATAAACAATCAATGAAATGGAGAAAGCAGTACCTGCAAATGGAGCTAGTACGGACATCCATCCAAACAATAGCATTGTAGAGAGGGCAGCCAGTGGATTTGCTCCAAACCAGAGTAGTCTCTCTCTGATTGGTCAACCCAATAGCTTTCAGCCCACTGTCAACGTTGTGGCCATCAGCGGTGGCTTTGTCCAGAGCCTTAGCCATGCACACTCTCACACTCTCCAATATTTCCATCGCATCATGCTCGACCCACCTACCTCACGACACACACAAAATCAAATATAAATTCAATCAAAAAATACAAAACAAAAACAAAAACCCAATTAGAGAGAACTAAAATGATCCCAATTTCTTACCCAGCTTCAGGGTAGAATTGAGTGAACTCGACCTGGTGAGACCCAATCGGTCGCGCGTTTTGATCGTAGAAGATGAACCTGGTGCTGGTGGTTCCTTGGTCAATTGACCCGACGAACACACCGTCTGATTTCTTAGAAACTTCTGGTTTTTTTGAGTCTTTAAACATTTTTTAAGGTTGAAGATCCAAACTTTCTTGCTTTCTGGTTTTCTCAAGAGGTGGCAGAAACTATAAAGATTGGGACTTTAAAGTAAGTGGAAGTGCAGAATTCACAACAAAGTGCAGAATTTCAGGGATAAGATTAACAACTAAATCCAAATATTGCAATCAATAAATTGAATATATATTTAAATACGAAATGAAATGTGACAATTTTGTTGGTTTTTTTATTTATTGGGATTTTAGCAAAAAGTCGTTTGTTGGCGGAAATTGTGAGGTTCCTTCTTGATGATGTAAAATCACCGGAGTTAATGGTTCGCTGAACAACTTTCAGCGCCATTTATTGCCACATGGCATCGATTTTCCGACGCACTTTCCCTTCATTTGCCTGTGATCTTGGCAATGCCTTTGACTTGGTGCGCTGCCTCCTCCTCTTGCCTTTTCACGGGGTACTTGCTGACGCATCTGAGATTTCAGACCTATTATTTTTATTTCTTATTTTTGTCCAAACGAAACTTTAAATCGAGAACAATGTTATAGGTTAGTTATATTTTTCTTTAAATTTAATTATTATTTTCTTTAAATTTAATTATTATTTTCTTTGTCGGTTTTAAATGCCTACAAAATTAAAGAGTTGATTGGTCGAGGCTCTTTGTATTAATTTAATGGTATGGATCCAAACTTTTCTAATTCAAGCCTTTTTAAAATTGATTTTTTATCAGACAATTAAGTTTCTGAATTAGATAGGGCAGGTAATTATGAGGTATTGAAAGTGCATTAACAAGAAAAGCTTAAGAGAGACATATGAAACACACATAGATAAACTAACAAGGCTCCGTGTATATCAAATAAGCCTAAACACTTCAAAATTAAAAAGCGCTAAAGAAACCCGGATTTAAAAAATGAATAGCTTCTACCACTCCAGCAACCTACTTACTCAACCGACCTAGCCATCACTCTTACAAACACAACACCACCGAAAATGATAAAAGTGAATGTGATACTGAAGAACCCATCAAAAAATGGGAATGAGCAGGTCGCATATGTATGAAAGGCTCATATAATTCATTCAACGAATGCAATAAGCACTTTAAATGGCACCTAGAGCCTCCGCCTACCGAGAAAACTAATACCCGCTGGGTTCGAGTGACAGGACCCGCCCCGATCCAACAGGGACCACAAGGGGACGTGCCCTGCTCCCGTCTGACACCCAATAATTCATACCAATTTTAACCTCAAAACATCAAATGCATAAATAACCAATTTAAAGTTATACATCAAATCCGAATTAAACAGATGTCAGACAAGGGATGAAATCCAAAATTACAAGTTGCGAGCACGACTCTAAAATAAACCTGCGGGTAAACCACCCAACAAGGGTTCAGGTACGCAGAAGTAGATCTATGCCTCAGCCTTAGGTTCCTCCTCTACCTCAGATTCACGACCTGGAGGGGTTACCAAAAACATTAAGGGTGAGTGGACCGAAACTAAAGTTTATAAAATCATTTGATGAGTAAAACATATAATTTACCCCTCCGTTTTCCAAACATGCATGCAACCATATTTAAAACCATCAATAATATAATATGAACCATAAGGCAAATAATAAAACCATAAGTATAATTTTAGTTGCTGCACTATACACTCCAATCCCGACATCACCTGATGTTTGACGTTCTTGACGCCTAATAAGGTCACAATAATAAGGCTACGCGTGCCACTCGAGTCTCAATTTCCGAGTTAAATCCCCGAATCCCGTTCGGGTACAGCATCACCTGATGCAGTATCACCTGATGCTTAGCGTCATAGACGCTGGACGTACTAGACGTCCGTGACCTCTTCGAGGTACCTCGCCGGAGGAGACAATATAATATGAAAGGATCTATACAGTGCAGTACCAAATACATTTTATTGATATCCACATGCAAAGCATATATATACATAGATAAAATCCGAACCAATCATTAAGTTTCATCAGACGGGTCTCAAGCCCAAATACCGTGAAACGTGCCATAACCATATTTTCCATATCATCAAAACCATTATTGTTTTAGAATGTGAATAAGTATAATAAACCAGAAAACATTTATGCACGCAAGGGTTTAAGAAAATGGCCCACTCATAGTACAATCCTGCTGAAAACCGAACGTATACCCTCGTTCTGGTACAGTTATACAATCCATGTCATATCCAAAGCATACGCAAAGGTCAATACAAACCCCTAACATTTAACCATGAAACCCTAAACCGAAACCGGTCCGGAGAAGCCGCCCGAACGCGCTTCCCAAGGCAATAAACCTGATTTTGACCAACTTAATGATCTCCGATCGACCCGAAACCACCGACATTGGATCCGGATGGTCGAAACCTAAAGAATGGTGGTGGTCCCACCAAAAGTACTGTTCACACGCGCCCCCACGCGCCGGTCAACGCAGGAACAGTTCCTGTTGACGTCATTGCTTACGTCAGCATGACGTCATGCTGACGTCATCTGACAGCTGTCAGGTCTGACGTGTCAGACTCTGATAGGTGCCACGTGTCAACATCCGATTGGTCCACCTCACTGATCTGTCAGGCCACGTGCTAGATCTGACATGTGCCACGTGTCAGCACGGCACTGGTCCACGTCACTGACATGTCAGTGACACGTGGCAGTCCCAGAATGGGCCACGTCATTGACATGTCAGTGCTGACTGTGCACTGACATGTGACACGTGTCGTCTCACGATTGGTCCACGTCACCTGACAAACTGACAGGGTGCCACGTCATCACCTCTGTCCTCAGATGGGTTGACACGTATTTATGCAACTCGGGTCGATCAGACCCGCGATCATGGCCCGGTCACCATTTCCTAATTTCTCAATCATTTTCACTCTGGTTTGTTCCTACATGATCGTCTCAATCCCAGAAAGGGTTCTATGGAATCAAAATCGACAAATACAGACGGGATCGAAGGCCTACCTCGATGAACAGAGCTGGTTTCCCATCGCCGTTTAGCCACCGTCCTGATCACCTCCGGTCACGAACTCAAGCCCAATAGGTTCCTGGTAGTCCCTAGAATCGATTAGGGTAAATAGAAACCGAAGATAAACGTTGGAATTCAAGTTACCAAAATCGAAGTTTTAAAACCGTTTCGGGTTTCCCTAGTTCCTACCTCGCCGCCGTCCTCCGCCGTGATCACTGTCGTGCCTCCGTCCTTCCCCGTGGTCCAGCAACACACAGACGCAGAGACAAAATGTAGTGCGCAAGGGTTGGATCAATGAGCAGTGAGTGAGGGTGTCGGGTGAGAATTATATAGAAATGGAGGGAAATGATGGACGGCCCAAATTGAATCTCAGAAATGAGATCAAGGGCTGAGATGCAATCTGAGGGTTTTGAGATGAAGGGCTGAGATCAAAAGCAGATTAAATCCTATTTAAATGCTTAGTGGAGCTTGATCCAATCTAACCAATGGGTGAGTGACACTTGTCACTCACCAGGTGTCCTCCAATCAGAATTTCAGAATAAAATATTCGACACGAAAACCGAGACACGAACCTCCCGATTTCACGTTTCTGACCATAACTTCCTCGTACGAAGTCCGATTTCGGCGTGCCGCCTGTCCACGGACTCAGGACGTCGAGATCTACCTAACGGTCCTTGAGTCAACTGAAAATTAGTTATCAGACGAAAAGTCAACATTTCCGCCCCCAAATGTCCAAATTACGGTAATACTCCTGAACTTCCGATAGTCATAACTTTCTCCTCGAATGTCGGAATCGAACGTGCCGCCTGCCTATGAAATCGTGACGTCCCGAACTACGTCACAGTCATTGGTCAAAGTCCGTTTGACCGCCCGATCAAAATGTCAACATTTTGCCCACGAACTAGGGGCAAAACGGTCATTTTGCACATTTTGTCCGATTTTGACCAACTAATCACCGATCAATCCCACTAATCATGATTAATCACTAATCAAATCCCGAAATTCGGGACGGGTCGTTACAACCTTCCCTCCTAAATTAATTTCGTCCTCGAAATTCCAATTGATCTAGTCTCAACGTTCATCCCTCCAAAATTTGTTCCGTTCTCAGAATTCTAACTATCCCAATTTCACAACCACTCAGTGGAAAGTAAAATCGACCTCGTAACACGTGTACACTCGTACCCCAACTACTCAGAACACACTTGTCTGCACCTAAACGTACCACTAGTACGTATGTCTTATTGACTCCATTCGACCCCATCGAATGACTGAAACCACTCGTTTTAAATTGACACCGCTTGTCGCAACAACTCAACGATTCCTTTCTCAATCACCCATCATGGTACCTACTCCCACTGGGAGTCATCAGGCCTCACTCAATAATCCACGTTGACACATCCCGACAATCTGTCACCATTAGGAAGTTGTCAGTCGAAAACTGACACTAGACTCACTCGTGGCTACTCAAGCCACCAACATACCTAATTCAAATATATACCTACCAACATTTCACTCGACTTGTGTGTAATTAGACTCATCGGAAATACCATGACCCATCGCATAGTATCCAATGTCCGATCTCGACCTCGGCTAATCCAATGGTATCGAAACCAATCCGGCTACCAACGCTCACCGATGTACCTCGGGTATGACCCGTGTACCATTACCTGACACTACAAGTCTGCAATGTATCGTACCTCGAACTAGGTACAAAGCACACACATCTATCCATCGTCCAGACTACAACCACCTAGGTCATAGCCAAAAGCGTTCCAATAATGGAGTACCTTTGCCCAATCCAGCATGAGACAAAACGAACTCCATCCACCTCGGTTAATACATTCGATTTACTTCATAGGGAAGCCAATCCCACTATCCATACGTCTAAGGTTGACAACATTCGTCCATGTCGGAAACCTACTCACCCAAGTAATATACCATACGGAATCCCCTTCGAAAAGAAGTTCAGTCCCGTCATTTACGACTCACATACCAAAGTAAGGGCGATAATCTCCCTATCTGGATCATCAAGATCACGATCCAGACACGGCACTGCGTCCCTGACTGGTAACATCCCGATCCTAGGTCGTCACAATGCCCAAAGTTCTCAACAACACAATCCCGATCCACCTAGGATCCACCAGTTAACTATTAGACTCCGAACCATAGGGTCTTACACTCTCAACTAATCTGTATACTGTCACAACGTTCGACAACTAACTCCCACAACTAGACCGATCAGTCAACGACGAAAAACACGCCGAGACTGTGGGTCCCAACCATTTACCTTGTATCTATCCTTGTTATCCGCCTAGGAAAACTAAGGATGATCCAAAATGATGACGCTAAAACTCATCCTACGTGGATGCAATCAAAACTCGCTGCACTCACCATACCACGTAATTTAACACTATCTGCCACCAAGCAGAAAATGAGGAATCTCGCTAACCAAACTTCGATATACCCAATTCCTCCTGATGACCCAAGACAGTTCCCGGGTCCACCAACCAATATCTGACCAGTGTACTGATGACAACGACCATCACCTACCCTGGCAAAACCTGAGAGGTCACCCTAGTGGCTTCGAAAATACCCCTTACCAATGCGGAACACCCGCACAACTCTCGTTACCGCAACACAACCTCTCTTGATACCGTAGTTCCAACCCTGTCGGAACCAACGCATCCGGACATCAACTACGTGTCCCCCCTTTTTGACTGGTTACTGACACATGCCCATTCGATGAAGTCACATCCCGACTCGTGACTCAAAGTTAGCCCAACACCGATACTAGCACCAGCGCCAGTACCAGCACAACACACTATTAACGATACTAGTAACAGCCCACCGGCATTCATACTAATATCAGTACAAAAATTATCAACATACAACCCTCCACACTTGCACACCGTGTGCAAATCGGACAACCCTGGATCTCCGCTCATACCGAACGACGACCCCGTACCTCTACTCGTACCTTCTGGATCTCCGCTTATACCGAACGACGATCCCCATTACTTCTGCCAAAAAGAAGAAAACTCAGCCACTCGTTCCCAGCATCCCTGGGTACGAACACCCTGACAACTTGTATGAGAATCGAGAATTACCCTCGATTCTCAATAATAATGACTGTAACCACTCCGATACTAGTGTCTGCTACAACCTCGTGCGGACCTAACCAACAGACCTTGCTACCAAGACTCCGCAGAATCGTCTACTACAATAATCAATGAGCGAACCGTGCTGCGTCAACCAATCCATTCCCAAGACAACATCCAAGGCATGGATATCCATAAGGATTAGATCAACTAGCGAATCTACATCCTCAACTCTCACCGGGCACCTCCGAATCATCTGATTCAGAAGGTACACGATGCCCATCGGGGTGCCAACACCCATTTCGCAATCTAAGGCTGATACCACACAGTCAAGCATACCACCACAACTCCTCAAAATAAAAGAATGGATAGCCCAAAACATCAAATAGCACACGTACAACAAGATTCGAGATACACTAAGTACCTGTACCGACACCGGGTGTCGTCCATCCTTGTTGCATCGTGACAGCAATTATACGAGCTCGTGGTCCAGTAGCCTGTCCGAGCCCACGTGCTCCACGTCTCGCATTACCAGTTCCGCTCAGTCCTCGGCCTCCGATAGTGTTGGGAGCCGAACCTTGCACCACACCGGTGCCTCCCGTATCGTTACCCAAGTGCACAGCTGGACAATCCCGAGCATAGTGACCCGAACCTCTGCATGCAAAGCAAATGATTACACCCAGTCCCTCAGCCGACTTACTGGATGCACCATTCCGAGGAAATTTCGATCCCGATTTCTGGGAACTCCAAAAGCGACCTGGCCCTCCTCGGCCACGCGATGATGTTCCACAACTGTGTCCTCCCTTCGCTCCTCTACGGCTCACTGTTCCAAGACACGGTCGATCCCTACGTCGTCCCTCACCAGATAATTGTAGTGCCCGGTGTGTCGCCACGCTAGACTCGACACGAACCGCGGCATCCACCATGTTCTTCAGGGTAGCATGACAGACAGTTGTCATACCCGCTCGGATCCCCTCGGAGCCCAAGCTCAAACCTTAGACATTTATCCTTCTCCGTCCTCACAAAGGCCGCTGCGAAGCGATAAAGTCTCACAAAGGCCTGCCCATAATCCGTTACTGACATATCACCTTGCTCAAATCGTAAAAACTCTGCCTCGCGGGCAGCGTGAAAAGATAGCGGGTAGGTCTGGTGATCCAAGAATTTCGCACGAAAGTCCTCCCAAGTAGTCGTGTGGACCGACCAACCAGACATCTCCAGGCCGTACCACCATTGGTACACATCTCCAGGCCGAAGTCGCGCCTCCCCAGGCTTCCCGACAACGAATCGTGCGTCGTGACCTCTCCGGAAGGAACACATCTCAAACCGGAGGCGAGCGTCGTATCGTTGATCGCCGTGCACATAGCACCCGTCGCGACCACGATTTAGACCCGAAGGTCGTAAATAGCGTCATATGCCCGAGATAAAACCAAATGGGTCTCATACTCGAGCTTATCCTTTTAAAATCCAAAACCAAATCATTTAAATCAATAAAGAAATACAGACCCGTATAGGTACTGTATAGGGCCGAAACCTCGAAATACTTGCCTATACGTAACCACACATCCAAATGCACTCATGGCATCACAAACAAGTATTTAAAACATATAATAAACATTTATGCATGTACCAATTTAGAAAACAAGGTCCACTCACAGACTGTCCGAGCTGCCGCCTCGATTTGCGTGTCATACGGCTCCCCGAGCCGATCACCGTCACCGGGACTCCCAAACCTGTCCAAATTTTAATATAAGGTTACTAACTACTTAATTAACCTCCCATTAAAGCCCCGTAATTTTCCTGAACTTTTAACTATTTTTAATCCCGATCTGAAACCTTCTGATGCCCCGAACATTATCGAGACGGTGTCCGATCGACACGAAACCAGTCCCAAAATGTTCGTTACATCGAATAGAACGTTTTCTGTGTTGAACACTTCCCCAGATTCTCCTCCACGTGCCGCCTGAAGTGGCTGCGCGTGGAAGCCACGCGCTAGTGAACAATGTCGTCTCCTACCTCGGTCAGACCGGTCTGGTTTTCTCTGTAACTTGGACCGGCGTGACCGGTTGAAGCTCCTACATGGTCCAATCTTCACCGATTTCACTCCTAATCGATCCTAATCTTCATATAATCATCCTAGGAATCTAACCCAATCGATTAGAAGTCCTAAAACCTCTAAAACCCGACCGGTTTGATTTTCCCCTCACGGTTCGAAATTTCAAAATCCACCCCAGGGCTTCCCGACGTCTAGCCACCCTCAAAACCTCTCTAATAACTCCCTAGCAACCTATTTAACTCAAACCAATCGTCCAAATCGACCCATAACAACATAAATGAAAAATGGATTGAAATCGTTTAAAACCGATACCTGTGCACGGTTTCCTCCTCCGCCGCCACGGCGGCTCTGCCTGGCCAGCCACCACTTCCAGCCAGTCCTCCTCACTTCTCTAGCCTCTCTCAAATGATCACAGGGTCAAGGTTTTGGGTTGTGGATGAAAGGGTTAATAGGGTTGGGTTTTGGGTGGATGGAAAAATGGAAAATGGTCGATGCAATTGGAAGGAGAGATGCATGAATGAAAATGAATGGCCAGTGGATGGGTGACAAGTGTCACTCATCCATTGGGCCTCCATAAAATATCTGGGCCCCACTAAAGTCCAAAAGTGCAACCGTCTCGTAATTCGTGCAATAGGACACTCGAACTTCCTTGAACCGTAACTTCGCCGTCGAACGTCCGAATTCGACGTGCCGCCTGTCTATGGATTCGTATCGTCCTTATCTACGTAACAGTCTTCGGCTCTCGGTCATCAAACCTCGTGGTCAAAAAGTCAACATTTGTCCCTTTTTAACTAAAATTACCAAAATGCCCCTAAACTTCCGAACGTCATAACTTCCTCCTCGAATGTCGGAATAGAACGTGTCACTTGTCTATGAACTCGTGACTTCACGAACTACGTCACGGTCATCGGTCAAAGTCCATTTGACCAACATAATGAAAAGTCAACGTTTTACCACGACTAGGGGCAAAACGATCATTTTGCATCATTCGTACGATTTCGCCTAACTAATCACCGATTAACCTCACTAATCGTGATTAGTCACTAATCTAATCTTGGAATTCGGGACGGGTCGTTACAACCTTCCCTCCTTAATTAATTTCGTCCTCGAAATTCCAACCGACCTAATTCCAACCGTTCTTCCCTCCGTAATTTAGTTTCATTCTCGAAACTACAACTATCCTGATTCCACATCCACCTCGTGGAAAGTAGAATTGACCTCGAAACACGTGTACACTCGTACACCCACTAACCAGAATGATGCTCGTCTGCAACCAGACGTACCCCTAACACTCTCGTTACATCGACTACACTCGACCACGTTGAATGACAGTAATTACATGTTCCGAACTGACGCCACTTGTCAATCTACCCTTTCACTGACACAAACAACTAGACAGTTCTTTGCTCAATCACTAAAAATCTTCACGTCTACTCCCACCGGGAGTCATCAGACCTCACTGAACGATTCTCGTTGACACCTTCGACAAACTGTCACCACTTGACAGTCGCTAGTCGAAAACTGACACCATACCCACTTGTGGTTACACTAACCACCAACTCACTCAACCTGAGTATCCAACTTGTGTGTAACTGGACTCACCAGAATCACTATGACCCAATGCACAATATCCAATGTCCAGTTCACGTTCTCGACCAATCCAATGGTATCGGGACTAGCCGACTACCAACACGCTCACCAACGTACCCATGGTATAACCTATATACCGTCACCAGGCACAACAAGTCTACCTGGTATTGTACCTTGAACAACGTACAAGGTACGTACATCTACCCATCAACCAGACTACAACCACCTAGGTCATAGCCAATCACGTTTCACTTCACTTGTCCAATCCAGCATTAGACAAATCGAAACTCCAACCCATCATCTATTTCCAAATCCGAATCCGAATCCGCAATTTCGTAAGAAATCCCGAATCCAAACCCAGAAATCATATCCATAACCATGTCCAAATCTGAATCCGAAATTGTCATTCCGTAAGCTAGCATTTGGAATAACCATTCAGAACCCAAATCCATAAAAAGAAAATCCACAGTTAAGCTCTAGAATCAAATCCTGAATCGTCACCCAGAATCCGATTCCAAAACCCAAATCCAAAAATCCTCTTTCAAGTTCCAAAATCAAATCCTGAATCGTCATCCAGAAATCTGATTCCAAAACTCGAAATCTCGTTCTCGTCTACCGAGACGCACTATATCCGAACCTATCGGATACCTGTTCAAACGATTACCACAATATAATCGATTGACTTCATAGGGAAGCCAATCCCAACATTAACACAACTCTATGTCTGACAAAATCCGACCTCGTTAGACACCTACTCGCTCAAGTAACAAGCCATATGGGATTCACTTCGAAAAAGAAGTTCAGTCCCAACATCCTCAACTCAAACGTCCGAGTAAAAGTGATAAACTTTCCAACTATCTGGATCATCAAGATCACGATCCAGATCCATAACGATACCCAAAGTCCTAAACCAATTCCCACATCTAAACAGATTAGTCAACGACGAGACACGCCCAGACTGTGGGTTCTCACTGATTACCTCGTATCAATCCTTGTCATTCCACCTAGGAAAAATCAAGAATGATACACGATAATGACGCCAACATTCATCCTACGTGAATGCGAACAAAACTCGCTGCGTTCACCACGCCACATAATCCAACATCGTCTGCCACCAAGCAGAAATGAGAAATCTAAGTCACCTAACTTCGATTTACTCAATTCCTCTTGATGACCCAAAACAAATCCCGGGTCCACCAACCAATACACGATCGGTCTACTAGTGGCAAACAACAACATCTACATCATCTACCATCATATGCCATAATCTACCGTCATCCACCGTCATCTACCATGGTAGAACCTGAGAAGTCACCCAAAATGACTTCGAAATACCCAATACCAATGCGGAAAACCCACATTCAACTCGTCACCTCAATCGCAACCTCTCGTGATTCCGAAGTTCCAACAAGATTGGAAACAACATACCCGGACATCAACCACGTGTCCCCTAACCAATTTAACTCTATCTGAGATCCACTCTGGGACTACAGACACCCAACATATGCACATCACGACGGATGTGACACAACGTCATCACAATCACCGGCACCAGCACCAGCACGAGTACCAGCATTAACGCATTATCACCTGCACTAGTATCAGCACACAGGCATCCACACTAGTAGCAGCACACTAACACCAGCACACCGTGTGCAAAACTGACAACCCTGGATCTCCGCTAATACCGAGCGACGATCCCCTACCTCTGCTCGAATAGGAGAAACTCTGCCTCTGTCGTACCCAACAACTCTGGGTACAGTCACCCTGACCTTTCATACGGGAAAAGGAAACGCTCCCCGAACGTCCCCGATTCCCAACAATCGTAACTACAACCACTCTCGGTAGTAGTGCCTGCCACAGACTCGCGCAGACCTCACTACCAGACATCGCTATCGAGACTCCGCATCCAATGGAATCAACCGCCCGTACCAACTACTCTATATCCCACTCAGGGATTTCATCGACAAGTACCAACCCAGGTAACCTGTCCAACCAACTCTAACATGTCGTAACTCGACCCAACCAAAGGTCGTCTACCAGGTCGCCCGTGACCTTTGTTTCACCAAACCACAACTACGGTAGTACGACAACCAACTAAGTTTAACTGATAAATACAACCTCGACTGCGAATTGCAGTTCCATTATGAACTATAGGACTCGACCGACGATCTCATCAAAGTCGAGACCACACGCCAACTCCACTTTCTGAACCATACACCCAAGGTAGGGTTCTACAATCACACTCTAGGGTTCCCCTGAACCCAACTGCAAGCTACCAACTGCAGAACAATCCACAATTTGACCGACCCCGCGGTCTTGACATCTAAAAGACGTCAATCAAATCCTACCGTAAATCCAACTAGGATTCCACGAATTCGGCTGCTCCCAATAGCATAGCCACCAAATACAACAAGATCCGACCATCGAATGGTCACAACACCGAACCAATCGTCGGAACCAATCCAACGACATCTTGAAAGACGATCCCTACTAACCATCTCACTACCACAACTCTCAAGTACGAATACGTTCATCCTTCCATAGGGTCTCACTCTGCCAACCTCGACAGAACTATGGCAACCCCAGCATCTAGTGCCGAACCAAGACGTTCCACGATTCAATCCTACTAACTATCGTACCGGCACCCTAACTATCAGGTTGACCACGAACTGTAGCCCCTTAAGATATCACATCCTCGACCTGCGTAAGGCGTAGTACGCAAAACACGCTCTGGAATTCAGAGTAACACGAGCAACCATGCTCTGATAAGCAATCCTATGCTCTGATACCACGCTGACAGGACCCATCCCAATCCCCCCCGGGATTAGTGCGGGATGACCCTGCTCCCGTCTGACACGAAGTGTCAGACAAGGGATATTTCCAAACTTTGCCCTCCCGGGCTATCAGAGTACGCCAGGATCCGGAGGAGGTATGTGATATCTCGGTCTCTGCTACAGTCCACATCCGATGTCAACCTGAAGGGCAGTCAAAACATTAAAAGCTATGAGTGGAAAAAACAAGAGTTTATAAAAACATTTCATAAGAAGACATTTGTACCCTTCACTAAAAAGCATGCATGCATTCGAAAACCATTTAACCCAATGGAACCCATATGTGGGAACTAAGCCCAAAACCAAGATTTAAAGAACCATAATGAAAACGACCATACGGGCCACTGCCCAAATCCTGTGTAAACACACATCATATATAATATCATATATCTCATAAAACATACATCATATATACATATAATTCACACAACCAATCCTGTCACGGTTTCCAAAGCTACGCGCGTGCTACCCAGGTCTCAATCCGAGTCTTCTCAAAGTCAAGATCAATGTACGCAGACCACTGAGCCTACCCGAGGTAATAGTAACCATAGCTTTCCTGCGAGTAAGGAACCCAACTGGGGGTTGACTCCACTCAGTCGGTGCTCCGTGACTACTCCAGGGTCCACCTAGGCCAACGACCCTCCCCGGGGGAGATAATAGAAGTAAAGGAAGGTATATGAATACATATATATACATAACATAAACATTCATGCCCGGTTCCCTTGAACCGTCATGATCCATAACATTCATTATAAGGCTTCATGCCGGTTCCCATAAACCGTCATGAACCAGAATGACCTGACAAAGGTTCATGCCAGTTCCCATAAACCATCATGAACCACAATGACCTGTCCAGAGTTCATGCCGGTTCCCGTAAACCGTCATGAACTTGGAAATCCATCTAGGATCCCTGACCCGAAATCATCAGTGTAAAACAATTGGGTCTCGTGCCCGAACATATGACTCAACTGGGCACCGTGCCCGATATCTAAGGGTCAGTCACGACTCCGATCATAGTGATGTGTGCAACCATCCATCCAGGACCGCCCTCAATCCTGGTATGTCATCGTGAACGAATCAACCGACGCGACCACCACAAGATCATGGTACACTCATCACCGATCGATATCTTGAACCGTCTGCACTCCGAAGTCGAGCCTCCCCAGGCTGACCGACAACGAATCGTGCGTCGTGACCTCTCTGGAAGGAACACATCCCAAACCGGAGGCGAGCGTCGTATCGTTGATCGCCGTGCACATAGCACCCGTCGCGACCACGATTTAGACCCGAAGGTCGTAAATAGCGTCATATGCCCGAGACAAAACCAAATGGGTCTCATACCCGAGCTTATCCTTTTAAAATCCAAAACCAAATCATTTAAATCAATAAAGAAATACAAACCCGTATAGGCACTGTATAGGGCCGAAACCTCGAAATACTTGTCTATACGTAACCACACATCCAAATGCACTCATGGCATCACAAACAAGTATTTAAAACATATAATAAACATTTATGCATGCACCAATTTAGAAAACAAGGTCCACTCACAGACCGTCCGAGCTGCCGCCTCGATTTGTGTGCCATACGGCTCCCCGAGCCGATCACCGTCACCGGAACTCCCAAACCTGTCCAAATTTTAATAGAAGGTTACTAACTACTTAATTAACCTCCCATTAAAGCCCCGTAATTTTCCTGAACTTTTAACTATTTTTAATCCCGATCCGAAACCTTCCGATGCCCCGAACATTATCGAGACAGTGTCCGATCGACACGAAACCAGTCCCAAAATGTTCGTTACATCGAATAGAACGTTTTATATGTTGAACACTTCTCCAGATTCTCCCCCACGCGCAGCCACGCGCCGCCTGAAGTGGCTGCATGTGGAAGCCACGCGCCAGTGAACAGTGTCGTCTCCTACCTCGGTCAGACCGGTCCGAACCGGTCCGGTCCGGTTTTCTCTGCAACTTGGACCGGAGTGACCGGTTCAAGCTCCTACACGGTCCAATCTTCACCGATTTCACTCCTAATCGACCCTAATCTTCATATAATCATCATAGGAATGTAACCCAATCGATTAGAAGTCCTAAAACCTCTAAAACCCGACCAGTTTGATTTTCCCCTAACGGTTCGAAATTTCAAAATCCACCCCAGGGCTTCCCGACGTCTAACCACCCTCAAAACCTCTCTAATAACTCCCTAGAAACCTATTTAACTCAAACCAATCGTCCAAATCGACCCATAACAACATAAATGAAAAATGGATTGAAATCGGTTAAAACCGATACCTGTGCATGGTTTCCTCCTCCGCCGCCCTCGGCGGCTCTGCCTGGCCAGCCACCACTTCCAGCCAGTCCTCCTCACTTCTCTAGCCTATCTCAAATGATCACAGGGTCAAGGTTTTGGGTTGTGGATGAAAGGGTTAATCGGGTTGGGTTTTGGGTGGATGGAAAAATGGAAAATGGTCGATGCAATTGGAAGGGGAGATGCATGAATGAAAATGAATGGCCAGTGGATGGGTGACAAGTGTCACTCATCCATTGGGCCTCCATAAAATATCTATGTCCCACTAAAGTCCAACTGTGCAACCGTCTCGTAATTCGTGCAATAGGACACTCGAACTTCCGTGAACCGTAACTTCGCCGTCGAACGTCCGAATTCAACGTGCCACCTGTCTATGGATTCATATCGTCCTTATCTACGTAACGGTCTTCGGCCCTCGGCCATCGGACCTCTTGGTCAAAAAGTCAACATTTGTCCCTTTTTAACCAAAATTACCAAAATGCCCCTAAACTTCCGAACGTCATAACTTCCTCCTTGAATGTCGGAATTGAACGTGCCACCTGTCAATGAACTCGTGACATCACGAAATACGTCACGGTCATCGGTCAAAGTCCATTTGACCACCAGAAAGAAAAGTCAACGTTTTGCCACGACTAGGGGCAAAACGGTCATTTTGCATCGTTCGTCCGATTTCGCCTAACTAATCACCGATTAACCTCACTAATCGAGATTAGTCACTAATCTAATCTTGGAATTCGGGACGGGTCGTTACATGCTACCACGACCACAGGTGGGGGGGAGGGGGCGCCACCTAGGGTTTCAACACTAGGATGAAACTAGAGAGAAAGTATACGAAAAATGTAACGACCCGTCCCAAATTCTGGGATTAGATTAGTGACTAATTAAGGATTAGTGAGTTAATTGGTGATTAGTCGAGTGAATACGGACGGACGGTGTAAAATGACCTTTTTACCCCTAAACTGGGCAAAATGTTGACTTTTGACTCGGGGAGTCAAACGTAAGAAAACCGATGACCGTGACGTAGATCGGGACGTCACGAGTCCGTAGACAGGCGGCACCTGAAAATTGTACGTCGAACGGAGAAGTTATGGTCACAGGATCGAAATCTGGAATTTCGCATCTCGGGATTCGAATAAAATAATCCTAAAATCTGATTGGGCAAATATTTTATGTGGGGCCCTTGGATAAGTGACAAGTGTCACTCATCCCATTGGTGGCTTCCCTAAAAAGTGGATCTGGTTTGTGATTGGGGGATTAATTAACCATTAATTAATATTTTTTTATTCAATTCACTCTCATTCTCTCTCTTCTTCCCTGCGTATCATCTTCTTCATTTCTCTCTAACAAACACACGACACAACTACACACATAGCCTTCAAACTTCATCTTTTTCTTGTGAACCCTGAATGGAAATTAGAGAGAAGATCGAGACGAGTCGAATGGTGGCCACGGGTCGAGCCGTCGTGGACGGCGGTGCACGGTGGCCTGGTTCGGAGGCAAGGGACAGATTTGGTTCAAAAATCATAGTTTTCAGTTTTGGAGCTTGTTGATCGACTTGGATGACCCTGGGGAGTTCCTAGAACCCATACGAATCGAATGGGATTGGTTTCGTGGACCGTCGTGGACGATGGCCTGCAAAACCCGAGAGGTATGAGTTTTAACTTAAAAATGGAAACTCGTGTTTGGTGGGTTGCTAATCAAATTGATTGATCAGGTGAGGTTCTGGAAGTTGTTAGGAGCCCAGAGTACTTGGAATCACGGCCAACAGTGACCGGAATCGTTGGAACTAGACGGCGGAAGTTTGGTGTGTGATCGAGAATCGGGGAGGTAACTTCCAGCCCTTATTTTCTAACTTTGAAACCATAAATCGACTAGAATTAAGGGGAAAAAGCTGTAGGGATTAGATTAAGCTGAAACGAGGTCGAAAATGGCGTTGAACCGGTCTCACCGGTTCGGGTTGGATCGGGTCGGTCTGGACCAGTCTGAACTGGGTCGACCTGAGGTAGGGGATGATGAACAGTGCGGCACGTGGCTTTCACGTGCAGTCACTTGCGATGGCGCGTGAGGGTGTGTGGGCCCTCTTTTTTAGGCACGATAAACATGAATTATAATCTATTCGATATAACGAACATTTTGGGACTGGTTTTGTGTCGATCGGATATCATTTCGATATAGTTCGGGGTGTCCGAAGGTTTAGGATCGAGTTTAAAAATATTTTAAAATTCGGGAAAATTACGAGGCTTCAATGAGAGGTTAATAAGGTAGTTAGTAACCCTTTAGTATGATTTGGACAGGTTTGGGAGTCCCGGTGACAATGATTAGCCAGGGGAGGCTTATGACACGCATATCGAGGCGGTAGTTAGGACGGTCTGTGAGTGGACCTTGATTTCTAGACTGTGATGCATGCATAAATGTTTATATGTTTTAAATATATAATTTCTATATGATTTCTATCATGATGATTATCGAGGTTTATGGTTTTACACTGATTATACGTGCTTATGGTTTCAGTGATGGTTTGATGAAATGGTTTTGGATTTGAAAAGGTAAACTCGGATATGAGACCCATTTGTTTTGGAAACCCTCGGACCTGAAGTCCATTTTAGTTACATTATTGGGCTAGGGGTCCAATTGGTTCGTGGATTAATGGATTGATTTCGGATTTGAAAATATGAAATCGAGCATGAGACCCATTTAATTTACGAACTTTCGGACTTCGAGTCCCTTTGATTTAATAAGGCATCGGGCTGGAGACCCATTTGGTTTACATGATCAAGCTTGAGGCCCAGTTAGCTTACATGATCGGGCTTGAGGCCCAGTTGATTATGATATCGGGCATGAGTCCCATTATGATTTATGAATGAGATTTCGGGTCGGGGACCCATAAATGGATTTCTTGATTCATGACGATTTTATGGGAAACCAGACATGAACCCTTTGAAAGATTTGAAAGGTTTTGAGAATGATTGCGAAATGGTTTTTCTTATACCATCCTTTTATTTATGGATTGTCTCCCCCGGGGAGGGTCGTTGGCTTGAGTGGATCCCGGAGTAGTCACGGGGCACTAACTAAATGGAGTCGCCCCCGTCGGGTACCTTACTCTCAGGAAGGCATTTATGGATTATAACCCCCAGAGAGGGTCATTGATCTGTGGACATTGACCTGGGTGGACCATGGGGAGACTTGGGATTTGAGACCCCGGGTAGCACGCGTGTAGCTTTGGAAACCGTGACAAGATTGGTTATATGACATTTGGTAAACACGATTTCTTGGATCTATGAAATGGTGTTTTGTGAATGGTAAATGGATTTGGGCAATGACCCACATACTCGGATTTATGGTTTTGGGCTGAGTTCCAACATCTGGTTTTTCGTAAACGATTATATTATTTTGGAAACGAAATGGTTTTAAGAAATGGTTTTCGAATGCATGCATTAGTTTTGCGTGGAGGGTATAAATGTGTTTTCTTATAAACGTTTTCTGAACTTATTATTTATTTTTTGTCCACTCACAGTCTTTTATGTTTTCGATACCCTCCAGGTTGATGCGGTGCGGGCTGTTGTTAGTGAGACGGAGACATCACACACGTGATCCACAGTGATGCTGCGAACTCTGGTTAACTCAAGTTGGTTTTTGGTACGTTCAACTGAATATCCCTTGTCTGGCTTACGTGTTCCATGGAGGTTAGATAGGTGTTTATCCTAATGATGATTTCGGATTTGGTTTTGGATTTCGATGGATTTTTTCCTATGATTTTCACTTGGGTTTAGGTTTAAAGATCCGTTGCTATTGGTTTTGGGTTTAAAGACCAGTTGCTATGGCTGGATCTGATTTTGGGTTTAAGGACTCGGTTGAGTGATGACAGGGGAGGGCCCTTGATTGATATGTTTTGAGTTTAAAGACTCAGATATGTTTTTACTTTAAAGACTCGGTTATTGTGATATCCCTCAAGGTCTGTTGATTGTGTTTTAAGTTTAAAGACTCGTTGATATCCCGGGAAGGCCTGATGCACATGTGTTTTGAGTTTAAAAACTTGGTGCTTGAGATCAAGCAGATTGATTGACTTTATTTTCTATTGATTTTCTCATGGTTTTCAGATGTTTTGGGCAGTGGCCCGGATGTTTTGGATATGTGGATTTTTGGGCTGAGTTCCCGTACCTTGATGTTGATTTATGGTTTTAGGCTAAGGTCCTGGATTTGAGAAACGGACTTGAGTAAAGAAATGATTTCTGGTTTTTCGTAAACAATTCTATTATTTTGGAAATGAAATGGTTTTCGAATGCATGTATTGGTTTTACGTGGAGGGTATAAATTTCTTTTCTTATAAACGTTTTCTGAACTTATTATTTATTTTTTTGTCCACTCACAGTCTTTTATGTTTTCGATACCCTCCAGGTTGATGCGGTGCGGGCAGTTGTTAGTGAGACGGAGACATCACACACACGATCCACAGTGATGTTACGAACTCTGGTTAACTCAAGTTGGTTTTTGGTACGTTGACCTGAATCTCCCTTGTCTGACTTACGTGTTCCATGGAGGTTAGACAGGTGTTTAGCTTTCGTGTCACACGTGGGTCAGACGGGAGCATAACTTATCCCTTAATCCTAGGGGATTGGGGGTGGGTCGTGTCATGTTGTATGTCGGAGTGGATTGAGACTGTAGCGGTTGCGTTCTGGTAGTCCCCCGGTGTATGCTCGGTGTGGAGCAACTCGGTATGTGTTGAGCCGATGTGGGTGCTCGGTAATGTGTTGAGCAGCTTGGTACGTGTCGTGCCGATGTGGGTGCTCGGTAATGTGTCGAGCCGGTGTGGGTGCTCGATAATGTGTCGAGCAGCTCCGTAATGTGTCGAGCAGTTCGGTAATGTGTCGAGCCGATGTAGGTGCTCGGTAATGTGTCGAGCTGATGTGGGTTCTCGGTAATGCTTGTAATGGAGGAGTGTTATGTATATCAGCATGCATGAGGGCACATATGTGACATGTATGTCGACATAGAGGAGGGCACGTCTAAACCAGAAGCGATCCGATCCTGATCTACTCACCCTTAATGGAATCCTACCTACCGACGCACTACTTCGCCTACACTTTCCACAACTGCTCCGACCTTCCCGTCGAAACAATCGACAAAGTCCTAAAGGCACACCTAGATTGTGGGTTCTCTTTCAATAACCTCATATCGATCAGTTATAGTCACTCATTTTCCAGTCCCTTCCGTCATCCTTCAACGGAACTCACTGTAGTCCCCAACCTTGTCACTCCGAGTCATCTAGGGGAAATCCTAAACTCTGCCCCAGAATCCAACAAAAATGTATACAACACGACCAAGGATAGTAAATGTACCTATCACCACGTCGGGTGCTGACTGAACCTCCTACTAGGTCATCGCAAAAACTCGGGCCTGGGGTCCTGAAGATCAGCCGCGTCCCCTCAAACTACTAGTGGCACCACCACCTCCTCTGGTGCCTGCCACCCCTGAAACTGACGTCGTGCTCCGTCCTGGCTCCGCTGTACCTCGGCCTATGCCACCCTCCTGGGGTAACAACTGACACTCGCGTCGGAAATGACCTTGCTCTCCACAATAGTAGCAAACATCCTGACTAGGTCCTCCACTCAGTCTCCCTGTAGATACAACAGATGTCGCACTGGCTTGCGGAGTCGGTTGTGCTTGGTGTCCACGGAACCCTGAACTCTGAAAACTACCAGGTCTGCCAAAACGGTCATCACTCGCGGATAAAGCTCCACTGTAGTTGCCCTTCTTCGAGGGTCTTCTGGCTCGAAGTTCCAGAAAAAGGCAGCTCTCGGCGTCGTACCGCCAAACTAACCTCTACCTTTACTGCAGCAACCGACAACTGTCGGAGGGTCGCAAACGATCCAGCCGTCATTATATCTCGAATCTCACCTCGCAGGCCCAACTCAAACTTGCGGCACTTCTTGGCTTCCGTAGCCACAAACGCAGGAGCAAAGAGGGACAACATCTGAAATTTCTGCTCGTACTTAGCCACAGTCATGCTCCCCTGTTGGAGCTGCAGAAACTCAACCTCCTTGGCATCACGGAATGAGCGGGGATAGTACTGATCCAGAAACCGTTCCCTAAACGTCTCCCAGGTCACTGTGTGGGCATCCCAGCCTGACAGCTCGAGGGTGTACCACCACTCATAAGCCGCACCGTCTAGTAAAAAGTTAGCTAGTAATACTCGATCCTCCGGTGGGCATCGCATCACTGCGAAAATTCGCTCAAGTCTCGTAATCCACATGTGGGCTTCCTCAGGGTCTGCCCCACCACTAAACGTCGTAGCCCCAAGCTGATGGGCTCGCTCGATCGTAGTTGTAAGACCCGGTCTTGGAACCAAGAACGGTGAGCAACACCCGTGAGCTTGAGAAGAAAGAACAGTGAGCAAGACCCATGAGCTTGGAAAGGTAAGATCGGTGAACGATCCCACATCGCTCGGGGAGGGAAAGGTGAAGTACCTTATATCTGTGGGCACGTATCTATCTAACACAAGGCCTTTTGGGAGCTCAGTGGCTTTGGGGGGGATTGGAACCCCAAAGTTAAGCGAGTTGAGGCTGGTGCAATCCCATGATGAGTGACCTACTGGGAAGTTGCACATGAGCTCCCGAAAACAAAACCGTGAGGGCTGGGCCCAAAGCGGACAATATTGTGTTAGATGGGCCGTCGTGACAGTAGCACTCTCTGTCTCTCTCGCCGCGTCGTCTGCAGGTCGTGGAGGGGGCTCACGTCTCGGAGGCATAGTCGATCGTACGCTGAAAGAGGCATAGAGTCAGTAAAACGGCCTAAACACAACCTTGTAATCGACACAAACCGTAAACCTATGCTCTGATACCAATTGACAGGACCCACCTCGATTATCACCCCGATAACCGGGACGAACCCTACTCCTGTTTGACAACCCAACACAAAAGACCGAACAATCGCACAAAAACTCACAATTTACATTGCCAGACCAGGGAGAATTTAAAATTCAACGAGTCAACAGTCCGACAGAGCATAGTACAAAACAAGGTAAGATAGAAATTCTACGAAAAGTTGACTACACGCACAACGGAAAAGCTCGTAACGGAAAACTCTAAAATACTCTGGAAAAACTCTGGAAACACTCTATGCAAACTCAATGCTCTGACTCTGCCTCAACGTCAGCCCCAGCGCTAGCACGACGACCTGGAGGGCATTTAAAAACCAGAAAAGTGTGAATGGACTAAAAATAATAATAGTTTCAAAAACAGTTTAAAAAACAAACCAGAATTTTGCCCTCCGTTTTAAAAACATGCATGCATAACTACGTATCAGAAAACAACCATGTAAACAGTATGATAATCGTATAAAACATCATCATAAAAACAGTAAATACCAAGTATCATCATCCGATCAAACCTGCTGGATCTATCCGAGTCTTTAAACTCCCGAGTCTTTAAACTCAATCCAGGCCTCGATATAATCCGAGTCTTTAAACTCAACAGGCCTACGGGGGAAAATATAATATCCGAGTCTTTAAACTCAATCCGGGTCTTTAAACCCAATAACCAGATCCAGAAAATCCAATCCAAAACCGTTTGGAAACCATTTCTAAATCCATATCCAAACTCGAATTCGAAATCACTATTCCGAAGCCATGCCGGCGTCCAGAACCGTCATTCCGAACCCAAATCCGAAATCCCTTTTTCAAGTTTTAAAACTAAATCTCGATTTCTGAAATCCGATTCTAAAACCGAAAACCTTGATTATCAAATCATGTTTCGAAACCCATTTATAGTCATAGCAAATCATTTATATGTAAATCCCAAAATCATGACATCAAAATCATAAACAGAGCATATATCGAAAAACGTGTCGAAATACGTAAATTCCTCGAAAAATGTGCAAGTACGTTAAACAAATATAAAATAATCAATAATCATTAAATCATAATTAAAACCATAAAACAAGTAAATAAAAACAGTTATGCATGCTCAGTTGGAAAACAAACAGTCCACTCACAGTTCCCGGGCACGTCACTCGCGTCCCGTACGTTCCTCGGTCGCCTCAGGGATTTCCTGACCTGTTAAAAGTCACCAATCCGAGTCACAAACACTTCATTTAAGCTTATCCTAATTTCTCCAATTTTCTGGAATTTTAAACATATTTTAAACGAAACCCTAAACCTTCGAACACTTAAAACTATCCCGATCCGGTGTCCGATCGACACGAAACTTGTCCCAAAATGTTTGTTACATCGATTAGAGTAAAAACCATGTTGGACACTTCCCCAAAACCTGCCCCCACACGCCCTCACGCGCTGCCCAAAAGGGCTGCGCGTGGGCTTCACGAGCCTGCTACAGGGTTGTCTTCAACCTCTTACCAGCCGGTTTAGACCGGTCCGGTTGAACCGAACCGGCGTGACCGGTTCTCCCTCAATTCTAGCCCATTTTCAGTCCAATCAATCCCATTAGCTTCGTCCTTTTTTGTATGATCAATTCCACTAACTAATTCATGAAATAAAGTACGAAAACTCACCGTCCAAAGTTCGAACCAGGCCCCTGAAATTCCAGTCGCTGTTTTCCGGCCACCCACCGTCTATTCTGCCTCTGGTTCAACCCTTCAGGTTACTGGGGATTTCCTACACTTCTTAGAACCAATAGAACAGCTCGACTAAGCTCCAAAACCCACGATTCTCACTTTGAACTTAAACGGAAAAATAGGGGACAGAGAGAACTCACCCGTGTTCTGACCTCCGCCGTGCTCGCCGCCGTGTTCCTCTGAGTTCACAAGGCTGTGCTCAGCCTTCCTAATATTCCCTCGAACCCGATTGGATCAAAATGATCAATTGTGGTTGCACCACGGTCCTCGACACCTTCTCTATTTTTCGGGTTTTACTCACCTCTCACACACCCAAACTCACTTCAGTTCAACCCAAACACTCACTAGTCTCACAACTTCTCTCTACTCTCACTCACTGGATCACCAAAACTCACACACTCACCCAGAAACCGATCGATTCCCTCCCCGTTACACGGTCTCTGTTTTCTCCTCAGTGCACGACAAACACAAACTCAAATAATATATGTGTACCCGTGTAGTGGCTAGAACCCACTAGAAAACAGCCAGGTGTCAAACACCTGGTGGACCATCCCAAAAATATCCAATTAGCACTGCACACTTGTCCTTATCAGATTGGCACGCTTCCCAAGGTGCAAAAGGACCAAATACCCCTAATTGTTCAAATTACGATTTTACCCTTCGCTTCCTAGACCCATATCTCACTCGTCTGATGTCTGATGAAGGCGTGTCGCCTGTCGTTGTACTCAGGACGATGAGATCTATCTAATGGTCCTCGATTTGCATGAAGAAACCTTGTCGTTCAAAAAGTCAACAAATTCCCCTCTTTAACCAAATTACGAAAGTGTCGTCAACCTTCCGAACATCATAACTTCCTCCTCGGATGTCGGAATCGGGCGTGCCACCCGTCTACCGACTTGTGATGTCCCGAAATACGTCATAGTCATCGGTCAATGCCCAATTGACCGTCCGAACTAAAAGTCAACATTTTGCCCATTCTAGGGGTAAAATCATCACTACTCACTAAACACCGATTAACCTAGCTAATCCGTCACTACTCACTAAGCTAATCCTGACTCCCGGGATGGGTTGTTACACGTATGTGTGACATGTATGTCCGTATGCACGAGGGCACGTATGTGTGACATGTATGTTAGTATGCACGAGGGCATGTATGTGTGACATGTATGTCGGTATGCACGAGGGCACGTATGTGTGACATGTATGTCAGTATGTATGTGGGCATGTATGTCAACATGTATGAGGGCATGTATGTGTGACATGTATGTCAGCATGTATGCGTACGATGGGAATGATGGTCAGAAGGAGTTTTCTGATTTGAGGTGTTACCTGGTTATGTGCAGGTGTATTATGATGTATAGCTCGGTGCGAGCGAATAAATATGGGTGGTAGACCTAGGAACAAATGGATGTCGATGAAACCCATTGGTCGGGCGTCGAACAGGTCGAGGAAGAAGTCGATACAGTGGGTCACGCTGACCGACCGGGTGTTGTGATCATGTCTGTCGACAATCGAGTTATTCGACAAGTCCTGACAATAAGAATCAATGTTATGATCTGTAAACTCGTAGGATTTAATAATATATTTGTATTGCAAAAATAAAAATATGTAATTGGGTAAATATTTGCGTAATAGGCATGTTTCATGTGTGTGAGTAATATATGGTGAGATTATGTACGTAAATATGTAAAAATTGTAGCCCAATGTATTTTTTTTGTAGTTTGGTGTAACGACCCGTCCTGGAATTTCGGGATTTGATTAGTAATTAATGACGAATTAGTGAGATTAAACGGTGATTAGTCAAGTAATTTCGGACGGATGATGCAAAATGACTATTTTGCCCTTAGAGGGGGCAAAAGTTGACTTTTCATTCGGAACACTTTTTAGACTTTCTGAAGAGACCGTTGGGTAGGTCTCGGGATGCTAAATCCATAGACAGGCGGCATGCGTAAATTGGAGCTTGGAGGTGAAAGTTATGGACCTTGGAACGCTAGGGGCATTTTGGTCATTTGTATCCTAAGGGGAAAATTGTCTTTTTGCTAGAGTTTGCTGAATCAATTAATTGGTGACTCAGTTAGTTCATGCAATGACATCTGTCACTCTAATTTCACTATGAGTGTCTGTATGTTGAGGTAAGCGGTGGAGGAGAAAAGGTGATATATGTGTGTTTAACAAAGAAAATAGAGGATGGGTATGATTGATCCAAGGCAACAAATAATCCCCTAAACTGAAACCGTGAGACTAAGAGTAGAATTGAGAGTGAAATTGTGAGGAAATAGAAAAGAGAAGGGGAAGGAAAACTCAGTAAACCCGAAACCCCACCTGAAACCTTGAATTGAAACTTGGGATTAAATTATGAATTGTACGATTAATTGATGGAAACAGAGATGAGGATGAGCTTATGGGGACTTAAACGAGTCGAATAGGATCGAAATTGAGGGAAACGGTGAAAAGAAGAGCCTAGACGGATCTTGTATTCAGTTTAGGAAATTCAAGTTGAGTTGGAATGGTTGGAGAGAACGAAGGTTGCAATTGAGATTGCGAACACATTTGAACAGATCCTGCGAAGCTTCTGAACGAATCAATTTGAAGGAATCGCTAAGAATTGAAAGGATCAAATGATGAACATACTTCGAAATTTCGAGGTTTGGTCGAATGCCTTCGAGGTAAGGGATTATGCCTTCGAGGTAAGGGATTGTGCCTTCGAGGTAAGGGATTGTGAAATTAAACTTATAGATCTTTAATTAAGGTTAAAATGATACGATTAGCTGAATCAATTGAAGAAATTGAGTAGAAATTGACAGGGATTGAATCGGGTTGTGTCGCGGGTTGCAGGACCCGTTTAACAGAGAAACGGGCGAGGAAGGTGAACTGTAGCAGGCGCGTGGCTCCCACGCGCAGCCGCTTGTTGTGGCGCGTGAGGGCGCGCGGTGCTTCCTCCCAAGGTGACGTCAACATGAACCTACTTATTTTGATGTAACAAACATTTTGGCACAGGTTTCGAGACAATCGAAATCGTTTGGATATAGTTCGGGATGTCCGAAGATGTAAGGTATAGTTTAAAAATAGTTAAAAATTCAAGAAAAATATGAGGATTTAGTGGAAGTATCTTGGAGTTGTTAGTGACCCTATAATGTGATATGGACAGGTTCAGGAAGTCCGGTGATAGTAGATTAGCCAGGAAAGCTTAATTGCACGCGTATCGAGGAGGCAGCGGGAATGGTCTGTGAGTGGACTTTATTTTCCAAATTATGATGCATGCATAAATGTTTTATATGTTTTACATATGTGATTTGTATGATTATGATGGTGATATCTATGATTTATTATTTGCACGTATTTCGAGATATTTACGTATTTATACTTATTACGAGATTATGCTTTTGTGCTATGATTTGATAACGGTTTCGATGATATGATCTCGGGATTTGCATTATGATTTAATTCCAATGGTTTATATTTTGATAACCGTGATTTTGGGTTTAAAAACCCGGTGAGTTTAAAGACTAGAATATTGTGATTTCCCCCGAGGCCTATTGAGTTTAAAGAATCGGGAGTTTAAAGACTCGGATTGATATTAAGACTTGTTGAGTTTAAAGACTCGGATATATTGAATTTAAAGACTCGGATATATTGAATTTAAAGACTCGGATAGATCCAGCAGGTTCAATAGATAGAAATGTGCTTTAAATGGTTTTCGGAATTATATGAAACCATAATGGTTTTCAAATGGTTTTCAGATGTCTTGGGCTGTGGCCTGGTTTCTTTCCCGTATTTATGGTTCCGGCCTAAGGCCCGAGGTTTGAGAAAATGAAAAGATTTTGCTTTTCATACACGGTTTTCTTATATTGGAAATGAAATGGGTTATGAAATGATTTTCAAATACATTCATTGATTTTATGTGGAGGGTATAAATGTCTTTCCTTATAAAATGTTTTAGCACTTTTATTTATTTTGTCCACTCACAGTCTTTTCTGTTTTCAATACCCTCCAGGTTGATAAGGTGCGGGCTATTGTTAGTGAGACAAAGACATCATACACGCGATCCATAGTGGTTTTTGCGCACTCTGGGAAGTTTGAAAATGATTTTGGTACGTTGACCTGGGTATCCCTTGTCTAGCTTACGTGTTCCACGGAGGTTAGACGGGTGTTACCTTAATCCCGTAGGATTGGGGGTGGGTCGTGTCATTTGGGTTAAAACAAAAACAACCCAAATATGTGAAGTTTTGAGGCCAAGTAATTTGCTATTTTTTTGTGAAAGGTTGAGCTCGGCTGGGTTATATTTTCAGCCCAACTAAAAAATATATACCAACCCAACTAATAATTGAACAACGAAAAAAAATATTGTTGAGCCTAACTGGGTTATATTTTTTGGTGTAAGTTGTTGAGCCCAAGTAATTGGATGTTTACGACCCAATTGTTTTTTTTTTAGCCTAATCACGTAATGTGTTTAGTCCCAAATAAGTGAGCACACTGAATAATATTAATGGCAAAACTATAATTAAGGGGGAAAGCCATTTATCTTCATCTTTCTAGATGCCATGTTCGACAGAGGAGGCTGGGGTGGTGTGGCGGCTGCGCATCGATAGCGCTGATTCTTTTGCACAAAGAAGGATGTCAACTGCCTCTGAGGATGTTCAATGGTCCGGCCAGCTTAGGTTGCAAAGATCCAGGGCTGCTAGTTCGAGTGGTGCAAGCAGTGTCAAGCAAGGAAGTCGTTCCACCTATTTTAGCTATACGCTAACGAGCCCCGCGAGCAGGACATGGGTGATTGACGGCGGCGAGGATAGGGAAGTCGTTGCAATGACAGGCTGGGTACATAACAAAGAGAACAGTCACCATCGTCGCGCCGATTTGATGGGCTGTGGAGCGGACTCAACGCCGCAGTGCAACATCGGTGGTCGCACGGTAATTGCATGGTGGTCGAAGGAGATCGACGATGCAATAGGTCGCTTAAGGTAGCTACAGGGGGGCCTCGTAGCAGTTTTCCGGCGGCAGGATTTTGGATGGTGCAGGCTACACTCGAGTTCACCATCGAACTGGAACACGAAACTTGGGTCGAGTTCTACCTTCACGTTCAAGTGAAACTAGGTTTGGGCGGAGGACTCACTCTTGTTGGGACCTTTTCCGACGGAGACCCTCCCATTGTGGAACACGCTATGCTTGGATTGGGTTCCCGCCATATGTGTCAAGACCCGACCCTCCTCAGTCAGGACCCGACTCATCTGGATCGATATTTTCCGCTTTGGGCCTCCTTGCCCTTGCCCTCACGGTTTTGTTTTCGGGAGCTCACGGTGCAACTTCCCAGGGGGTCACCCATCATGGAATTGGACTAGCCTCAACTCGCTTAACTTTGGAGTTTCAACCAAATCCAAAGTTAATGAGCTCCCAAAAGGCCTCGTGCTAGATAGGTGTGTGCCTACACCTTTAAGGCACACCACTATCCTCTCCCAGACCATTCCCCCCTCGCAAGAATGTGGGATCGTTCATCGTTCCCTCCAGGACACGGGTCTTACAATTCACCCCCCTTAGGGCCCAGCGTCCTCGCTTGCACACTTCCCGGTTGGGGTCTAGCTCTGATACTATTTTGTTAAGACCCGACCCTCCCTAGTCAGGACCCGACTCATCTAGCATGATATTGTTTACTTTGGGCCTCCTTGCTCTTACCCTCACGGTTTTGTTTTTGGGAGCTCACGGTGCAACTTCCTAGGGGGTCACCCATCATGGAATTACACTAGCCTCAACTCGCTTAACTTTGGAGTTCCAACTGAACCCAAAGCTAATGAGCTCCAAAAAGGCCTCGTGCTAGATAGGTGTGTGCCTACACCTTTAAGGCACACCACCATCCTTTCCCAGACCATTCCCCCTCGCAAGAATGTGGGATCATTCACTGTTCCCTACAAGACACGGGTCTTACAATATGCAGCGAGACTGAAACCCGACCTAAAATCTGCCTGGATTTAAGGCCACATGGCGCTAGAAAGAGGGGAAGATAGACCTAGACCCGACTTGGTTGAGATCCGACTTGCTGTGGTGGAATGTCATGGTAATTCCGTGGGTTTGAGCGGAATTTTCAAGGCTCTGGGTGTCTGGCAGTAGATAGGGGGTGGAGGCCTTTTGAGGAGATAAATGATTGAGTTTGATCTTGCATAAACATGGCGAGGAAGAATGATGAAAAACAGAGTGGGTAGGCTTGGAGGCGATGGGGATTTTAAGAGCGAGATTGCCTACTGTCACACGCAAGAAGAGGCATGGATCTGTTTGAGCGAAGGGCCAAGCAGAGCAAAAGCTTTCAATCTGCTGTTGTTCTAGGGTAGTGCCATAGATGTTAGGGAGTTTTTTTTTTTGGCATATGGGTTTTTAGCAGAAGTATTTTTCTCGGTTATTTTGGCAGTGATCCAATCTGAGTTTTCTTGGTGCCTGGGTGGCTATGGTGTTTTAGCAGGTAAGAAAATTGTAAAGAAACGACATAATCTTTTGTATCGATTACTGAAAACGGCGCCAAACTGTTGATGCATAAAATGTACCAACGATACTGTAAAGATACACACACACACCAAGACATAAGAACGTACGTGGTTCACCCAAATCGGGTTACGTCCACAGTGTTACCTCTCTATCATTAATAATATTATATTTGTACAAGTGTAGGAGGTTTATGAGCCTTTAAGAGATAATAATGTTTGTAGAGATGATGAAGAAGGTGAGTTTAGATAGAGAGATGGGTCATTTCTAATGGGAGAGTGACTCCTTATTTATAAAAGTTGTCTAGGGTTTAGGTCATAGTAGTAGTAATGGGCTTTAAGGCATGGGCCTTGTGTGATATTTTAGGTCTTCTGGTGGGCTTACCCCGTAGTTCAATGTAGTATTTTGGCAAATCCGTTACTTGGTCAGATGTAACGTCGACAAATTGAATTATAAATAACTCGTTGATTTCAATGTAAATTGAAGATAAAAGTAAATGATTTTTCATTATAAGTGGGCTAGAGAAGATTAGACATAAAAGAATAACGAATCATTATTATTTCTCAATCTAATCCTCCCTAATCCCTTAACAATAAAAAAAACATTCAATTCCATATTCAAATATATTAAATTTGACAAATTATTAAAATTAATTCAATACGACCCACCAATCTTGACCTTATTCTAATTCTAAGTTGCATAAAAGTTTAAAAAGAAATCGTAAACAACAGTGTATTTGGATACCACTCAGTACTAGAAATATACAGATTTTCTAATAAAAAAATAATATTATAAAGTGGGGAAAATTTAACTCAAGAATTCTCATAAAGGATACCACTCTAAATCACCTAATATACACACCGTACTTTACAAAATTTTACTATCGGTTGATTAATTCGACTTGTTGAGCGTGAACGATATCAATATAAAAATTGATATTTTCATAAATTTAACTATCAATATTTTAATGTAAGGCTTATTTGATAATCATTTAATTTTTTGTTTTTAATTATATATGACTGGCATGTGGAGAAGGTACAGAAGAAAAGAATGTATGTAGAAGGGAATGAGAAATACGTAACAATGAATTAAAACAAAGTCTGGAAAGCGGAACAACTTTAATTAGTTTTTACTTTTTCGTTTCATTTTGTGTACCTCTCCTTAATTTTGTTTTTAGTTTTTTTTTTTTTCATGAAGATACAAAAGTTTATTGATATAATTAAAATACAAAACAAAGATAAACAAAAATGCAATAGTTTGGTGTTGCCACACGATCTAAAAGAAATAAGACACGAGATAATATAATTTAAATCCCTTAAATATCACCAAGGATATTACTACTTAAACAACTAACCTTTGCAATCTTATAAAATGAAAAATCTTAAACAACCAACCCAAAATAAAAGTTATTGGACTTATTTGTACAAAGCAAACTAAAAAGAAAATAATAAATAAACCAACAAAAGGTACAAATGAGCTACTTCCACCGTTATCACTTTCTATCACTTTCATTACTACTGTCTCGACAAGAATTCCAAAGACGATGAGAATATCGTTCACCATCACATTGAAGATGTTTCAATCCATTGTGACTGACACCACCACCATAATGAAAGACCGCAATTGCTGGATCATAACCCACCAGTCCGCATCACGAGTCAAAATCTCGTGAAGTCAAATCAAGCCCTTGCAAACAAGATTTTCACAAGCAACTTAACCCTTGAAACGCTGAAAATGAAACTTGAAGACGAACAAATTTCCGTGAAATTGATACCACGGCCGATTGGATTATCTTGTTTATTGACTACATTCCTATGAGATTAGGGAGAAGCCTCCTGAACCTGAAGAAGATCAGGTGAAGAAAAAAAAAATTAAAAGGAAGAATTTTTTTGATTGAGGAGGCTAGGATTTTTTTCCGTTCTTTTGCTTAATCACCTAATACAAATGTTCCCCTTATTCGTTTCCCCTGCTTTTCTCTCATTCTTCCTCCTTTTTTGTTCATTCATATTTTTGCCATTTTTAAAAGATGTAAATTAATTATTAATTTAATCTAGACTCAGTTTAATAATATTTTCCTTCTCTATGTTAGAAAGGTAAACGTCGAAAAGGGTTTCAGACTCGAATTTTCTCAACATCAGTGATGAAAAAACAACAATTAACCAAACATTTATTTGGAGAAGTATAGAAACTTAGTATTTGTGTGCATGAAAGTCTGCAATTTTTTTAGTTATGCATATAATTGTGCACATTTTCCCTTTATTTTTGTTTAATGATTGGAGGCCGTGACTACAAGTCCTCGACTTTGACACATACAAATGACACACCCACACACACGAGACATTGCAATGATCCATTTGGATGGATAGAAAAGTGTGATTGGATTATTTTTTTATTAGAATAGATATATAGCTAATCAAATGCATTTTTAAATATAAAAAGTAAATATATTATGGTTAGAAAAGGATATAAATAAAACAAAACTTATCAACTCTTATGATGAAAAAATATATATATTTTCTACATTCAAATACGTTGACTTTAATAAATTATTCAATCTAATTAAATTTAATATGATTGTGGATAGAAAATTATAAATACGAAACCACGACTTATTTATGCCCAAATTATAAACTAGTATCACAATTTAACTGCTCATCTTTTAGTATACAAAGACCATTCCTATAAAAAAAAAAACAATTATTCCTACAAAAACACCCCAAACCGAAATCCATTTAGCCATTAAATTATTCTCATGAATGTCATTATGTTGAAAACTCATGTTCATTTTGTATTTACCTATAGTGTTTTATAGTCAACGATTATCTACTAAATGCACGACTTATAGTATTTTATAATCAACGATTATCCATTTAGATAAATCTTGCAAAGATAATTTTTGAATGAGGGAGGACCTACTAAATGAACGAACTTGTAAATTGTGATATAATTTTGTGGAGTGTGGTTAGTCAAAGGACTTGTCCTCCAGTATGAAGTCAATTAATCGGGGCTTGTAGAATGGAAGGTTCACTCAAATTTCAAGAATACCCATGCACTAATTATTTTTTTAATTTTTTTTGGAAGAACATACGAGTTTTATTAAAAGGGGAAAATCGTACAACAAATATAAAGTTGCTCTAGTGTGACCTCATTAATTAAAAATCTAATTTTCATAGTACCTCAAAACAATAATTCAATTTACAATTTTGCCTCAACTTGAAAGTCATATTAGAAAACAAACAAATCCTAGAAATTAAAGCTACTGCTTAATTGACTAATTCCTATTAGGAAACATAATCACACGTACTTAAGAGCAGGATTGAGCAGCTCGGCAACCTTACCATTAAATTCAGCTGCACTATATGGTAGGCTTAATTAGCTTTGCCGCCAACTACGTCTTTTGATGAGCTATTTAGTTCCACCTTCTATCTAATGTTGTCCAATCTTTTAAGTTTTTATGTTTGCTGAACAATAGAATTCCATATCAATAACTTACCAAAAACGGAAAGTACCATATAATAAATGGTTACACTTCTAATACCATTTAGGGGATTTTCCGTGGAAATAATATCAGTATTATTAATGGTGGTCCATTAGACAAACTCTGAAATCTCAATATAGTTCATAGCAAACGATTTATTTTGTTCAATTGATTGAATGCGAACTCGAAATCCTTAAGATCTCGAGCTGAAATTCATAAAAAAATTACAACAAAAATCATAATTAATTAACATGAAATGCAAATACAAATTATCACTCTCTAATTTTAAATTACACCATTCGTGTTTTAAAAGCATCAAAATCCTCCATTATCTCTTCATTATTGATAGTATAAATAGTATCTCTTCATTATTCATAGTATAAATAAACTCTCTTTCAATGTAAGGACACATACAATCAATTACGAATGATTTCTATGTCTAAATTTTTCCTCTTTATTTTTTTTTAAGCAAACCAATCATGATATCTTCAAAGTTCAAACTAGAAAAACTCCGCTCCTATGAAAGCAAAGAAAAAAAAAAAGCAGCCTTGAATCTAAACTCCAGAGTTAATTAATTATTCTTTAGCAAATTTTCAATCCAAACTAATGGACACTAGATTGATTTGACTAGCCCGTTGGAAATGCTTTTAAAGCCGTGGACCCTTTATTTAAAAGGGTTTAACTATTCTTTGGCGGTGATTTAGTTAATTTGTTAGAAATGTTTTTCAAATCGAATCAGTAATTGTTTTATTTGAAAATGTCAAATATATTATGTTGACGATAATCTTTATAAGTGCTCGCAGATGTCGTTTTAGTTGCAAGGTGGATTTTGTTTATAAGTAGGGTATACGAGGTCGATGTCCCCAAGTTTTGAAAATTCAAGATCCAAGGAGCTAGGTGAATGAAGTTTATGACGGTTCGGTTAGAGCCATGGAGGTAATTTACAGCACCAAAGCCAAGTGGAATATAATTGGAATATTATTGTGGATATGGAGATGAGTACAGAGAGTACAGACTGTACAACCCAATCACATCACATTATCACGGCATAGCAAAACCCACAGTTCTGGAGTAAGAGGCTTTTTAAGGAAATTTCTATGGCACTTTAAATATTTTATTCGATAGTAGATATACCTAGGCTGCAGATGTGGTAGTAGAAATCACAATAAAAATTGTGCATAAAGGTCCCCGTGAATACCCGACATGGTTGGGAGGTTACTTATGGAGGCGAGGAACCGAATGTGGGTCGGATATGGTATAAGATCGCAATAGGTATGGGGCAAATATGGTATTGGTTTCCTCCAACTTGAACCCGATCTGTGTGTGTGGTTTATTTTTTTATTTTTCTTTTATATACACCTATAAACTTACATATATGCATTTATATATTAGTTGTATAAAATCATGTTAAGAAAAATAATAATTAATTGTTAGGGGCGGATATGGGTACAAGCAACAGGTCACCTGTTACGGGTGGGAGCAGGGAATTGGGTAATACTCGGCTGTAATAATTGGCTACTGAGGTGAAATGGTGACTCATTTTAGTCAATATAATATTACTCATAAAGCAATTCCTCTTCTCTTATTTTTTTTTGGGTAAATAAATATATCATTTTTGTTTTGTTTGTTTTTTGGTCAGCTGTCTATCTTATAGGTATACCATTAAACTCTTTCGAATAGTATGCTATCATATACTTGAATGTAACAGCTCACTCACTCAATTAAAGTAAAATGACTGGGAACCTTTCTAGTTGACACACTACCATGCTGATTAATAGCCATTTGGCATGAAAAGTGATTTCAAACTTATATTCTTTGATGTTACCTAGAAAATTTTATAGTCGATTCTTATAAAAAACGAGGTGGTATCAAGTTTGATTGATATAAAAAGCGAAATTAATATTTAATATATATAATGTAATTCTCTTATACTTTGATGAGCTTTTAAATGATTTAGAATCTCTCGTGGACACTACAAATCTTAATTTATTTGCGTTGTATGAGTGATAGGGTCAATTCTTATGATCGTAATTTTTTTTTGTTACTAATGTACACAAATTTTTCCATTATTTGAGAGTGCGAAATATGAAAAAAAGAAGTTATCGTCGATATAAAAGTAACTATATATATATATATATACCTTTCTTTCATATAGAGATATTGAAAAAAGGGAAATGTATTATGTAAACATTGGATATTCGCATTATTCGACGAGAGTTGAATCTGAAACTTCAAATTTGTACACCTTAATATGCAAATAGTGTGGCACTATTATTTAATTTAATTCTATATTTTGATCAAGGACGACTTCTAAACCCGATTTTCGGATGGACTAATTTATATACTATATTAAATTTAATGAGTGTTACTCTTCAAATGTATCTATGTATATAAATAAGAGATTGATATTGATAGAAAGAAGGGAAAAAAACTACAATAGAACTCATAATTAAACATACAACATAAATACAAATGATCACTTTTTTATTTTAAGTTGTATTCTTCGAGTTTTTATAATATTAAATTTTTTTACTATCTCTTTATTATTAATATTAAATTAGATTAAATTAATTAAATTAAACTATACTAAACTTAAAATCTTAAAGGATCTGGTTTATGTGTAAACGGCTATAATACTCCCGGTCCAAGGCAAAGATTGTTTGAAGCTTCAAATATGATAGAGGAATAAAAGAAAAGAAAAGAAAAAAATAAATGAAGAGGAATAAATGCAAAGAAAAAGAAAAGAAAAGAAGGGGGGAAAAGAGAAGAAAAAAAAAACACTGAGAATTATCCGATAGGATGCTTTGCACGCCATTCAACAAACGCAACGTCAGCACTCTCTGCAACGACCGCTCGAAAAACAAGCTTCCCCCCTCAACTTTCAAACAATGCCTACCCTGGCCGTGATCCTCTGCTTCACTCCCCCACCAAATTAACTTAATCACAGCTCCGGCCTCCACATCACGGTTTCTTTAATTTTTACACCAAATTTTAATTATATATGGAAAACGAGTTGGGAATGAAATATTATTTGGTTTTTATCTTTTATACTATAATTTTTTAAAAATATATTGGAGAAAATTGTTATCAACTTCTTTAAATTTGACACTATTTTTAATTATCATCCTTAATTTTTTTTTTATTAATTATAGATCTTTCTAAATTATGTTTAAACGTGTAATGGTAAACTTTTCGTTCATTCTCAACAATTTATGTCAATAATAAGAGTAAATTTGTCATGTTAGTTGTTTTTTAAACGTGTTTGATCCTAATTTGACCAACTCGATGAGACCCGCTGGGGGTTCTAGGACCAGCCGCGTGGTGTCTCGGGCCCGCTGGGGGCGTCGTGGTTCGGCAGGGATCCTGCAAAACTAGACACCGGTGTGATGCCGGCCAAAGGGGCTCTGATGCCTAAGTTAGTATCTGAATGCCGAGGGGCAAGTAAATACAGTGCTCTGGATCAGTTCCGAGTGTCTTACCTTTGTGAAGGGTTTCGGGGTATTTATAGTGGTCATAACTGCGGTAGGTGGGCTACTGTTACGGGAGCAGGTGGTGCTTTGTGGCTGAGAGCCGTCTGACAAGCCCTGGACATCCGGAGGAGGCGCCAGCTGGAGTCCTAACCTGCCTCCGTCAGGGAGTTGGTATGGCAGAGTTGGTTAGGTGACTGTCGCAGCCAGCTGTCGTTTGTCCATTGTCAGATGGCGAATGGCGGGTCTGCAGTATGGTGCCTATCGGTGAGCCGTGGGCCGCGAGGGTGCCGATCAGGCGATCGGTCGGCGGCCTTCCTGTCCAGGCGGACCCTGTGCTAGGGTGGTCGGTCGATATGGTATTAACATAAGTCCCCTAAGTCTTTGACTGAGGTGGAGTTCCTCGGTCGAGGACTTGAGATGACGGCCGGTACCTGTCGACCGACCAGGGCGCTGCGCCCTGTATCCCTAGTAGCCCCCCAAGTCATGGAGCGAGGAAGTGCACCGTATGTCCGATTTGAAAAGAGTCCCCGTTGCCGAGTTCCGCAAGCTGCCCACCGTACAGACCGAAAGATTGCGGAAAAGGCGGCCGTGGGGAATGGCGGGGAGACGTCGGTAGCAGTGTGCTTGCCGACGAAGAGAGGAAGCAAGCCGTCGGGAAAGATGCCGAGAGGCTCCGGTCGGCATGCGGTATGGATGCATACCGGCAGCGATGTACGTATGTACGTATGTAGTTGAGAATGTATGATACCGATGGGTATACAGTACAAGGTATTCGTAGTCGAAAGGTGGCCGTATCGGCCTGGCGACCGTCAGATCGGAAGCGCGCATCTCGAGGCGGGCCAGGGGCCTATAAAAGGGGCGAAAGCTTTTTGACTTTTTGACTTTTTTACTCAGAGCATCTGTGGAATAATTGCAAGTGCCGACTGAATTGGAGACTGCCGAGCAAAAGAAGACACGTGAAACCAATTCGACCGAGCGAAATTTTGAAAGGTATAATTTCTGCCGTTCGGCATCTCTGCTCAGCATGTGTTCTGTAGCGTAGGTGCTTAGTTGTAGCTTCTTTTCTTTTGGTAATTTGTAGATGTCAGAGTCAGAGTCAAACAGTGGATCTGGGGTTAGGTCTCCTCAAGCTTTTGGCGGGGAAACACCGTCCAGTTCGGCAAACAACGTGTCGAGCGGGTGCAGTGGGTCAACGTCTACTAGTGGGTCCACTAGCAGCACTTCGTCGTCCAGCAGTGGTGACAGCCTGGATGAGGCTCTCAGGTTGCCGCGGAAGGAGTTGAGGCAGCAGGGCGGATGCAGCACATCGGGTGCCGATCGGCCGAGTGAGAGGAGGACGTCTCCCCGTACTCCCCCCGTCGTCACCGTCGATTCCGAGGCTGAGGGTAGCGGGACGGAGATGAGCTCGCCGATGGAACTAGATGCCGACGGCGTGGTGAAGGTGGAGTACGCCGTGGACTACGAGATGAACACCATTCGGCAGTCCGACCTGGACCGGTTCCGGGAGCTGTACAATGTGCCGGCGGAGATTAAGATGACGGTACCCCCGCACAGCAAGAAGCCGAGTAATCCTCCTGAAGGGTCGACATTATTTTACGTCGATTGCTTTGAACACGGAGTGAGGCTGCCTCTGCACCCGTGGCTCCAGGATATGATGGCGAGGGCCAACCTAGCCCTGGGGCAGCTGAACGCCAACGGCTGGATCATCCTGATCAGCCTGTACACGGCGTTCCGATTGGCGGGACTGCCGGAGCCGACCTGGGGGCAGTTGTACGCCCTGTGCCGCTTCAAGAGGCAGACCTACGAGTCGGGGTGGTACCAGATGGAGTGCCTGCACTAGAGTGCGCGGGGTGCGTTCATCACCGATGTGCCGACGTCGCAGAAGAGCTGGAGGCATCGGTTCTGCTGGGTATCGGGGCCGTGGGAGGGGGACGTCAGTATGGTCCGAGCGAGGATTCCCCGCCACTTCCAGTCTGGAGGTTGTCTGCCATCCGATCGGCCGGTGGCCATAGTGGGGTATTTCTAGTACCGAGGCGGAGTCTGATGGTGCGTTTTGTATGTGCAGGTCCGTCCAAGGCAACGGTGACAACGGAGGATTGGGAGGCGTGTAATCTCGTTCGGGAGAAGCTGTCCGACCTAGAGCGCAGTCGCTGCGTTCTGAAGCTACCGGCCAACCTGCTTGCCGTGGGTCTCATCGTTCCACATGGTAAGTAGCAGCTGTTTGATTGAAGTAATGATGGGTAGGTATGCCGAGACCTTAACTGGTTTGTTTGCAGTTCATTCCCTCGTCGAACAAGCCGCTCAGAAGAAGATGAGCGAAGCGGTGACGAAGCACGGCTCGGCTGCAGAGGGAAAGGGCAAGGAGCCGGAGCTAACCCCCCAATAGCCGCGGAGGCAAAAGACCGTGGCGGTGAAGCCCAGGGGTACCGGCCGAGAGGACCCCCCTCCGGGGTCCAGTTTGGGCGTCCGACCAGATGGGCCGCCAAAGCCGACGAGGCCTGATCTGCGGCAGGGTGCCGAGCAGGCGAAGAGTCCCGTCCGGTGACTGAAGCGGCCCCTCATCGGCGGGCTGGACCAAGCCCGGGAGCGCCAGAGGAAGCTGAAGGAGGCGCGGCTTAGGCAGTCTCCCCCGGCGGCAGGGGTGTCGGAGGGAGAGGGCTCCGACCGCCGACGCAAGAGGGAGGCGGCCCTCAAGGCTCCCAAGGCGCCGATGGAAAGGGCCAAGGAGGCCAGGGTGGAGATGTCGCCGCCGGCCAAGGAAAGGGTGCCGAACAGCGTACCCGGCATTGCTTCCGTCTTCATGGATCCCGTGGAGACGGGGGAGGTTGTTCGGTCGGCAAGGCCCGGGGAGGCGTGGGTGCCGGTCACACAGCAGATGCACAGGTCATTGGTGCCGGTTGCCAATGCCTTTGTGCTCGGCTCCCAGGTGACGCCAGCAGAGATTGAGCAGATCGGCACCGGCTCCCACCCGGGTCGGTTCACGGCCCTGCTCGCCGAGCAAGCCCATGTGAGTATTCGTGTGAGTGGGCTTTTTTTGTGTGTTTATTGGATATATGTTTGTTGACAAGTGTGCATGGTTCGGCAGTGCTTTGGGCAGACCTACGTGGCCCTGCAGAAAGCCTCTCGGCACATGCAGAGGCTGGAGGCCGAGCAGGCGGCCGCGCGGCAGAGGGAGGATAGGCTGCGTGCGCGGGAGAAGGAGGGGTATGCTGCTCGGCGCCGGGTGGCAGAGCTGGAGGCGGAGCTCCAACGGGAGAGGTCCCGAGCGGAGGTGGCCTAGCGGGGCATCGCCGAACGGGAGGAGACGGCGCACGCGTTCTCCCTGCAGCTGAATGAGCAAGAGAAGATCCTGGGGGAGCTGCAGGGAGAAGTGGAGAGGTTGAGGGGCCTGCTCGCTGCCGACCGGCAGAAGACCCTGGAGGATTTTATGGCCGACCCGGTGTATGCCAATCATCTTGACCTGGCCTTAGCTGAAGTGGAAGATGATTGCGTGCAGCGGGTGCTGTACTTCAACCCAGTCGTCACCCTCAACTTCCAATGGCTGGATGAGCCCCCAGCGTTGACCAAGACGTTCGCCCTGGAGGGGCAGGACCCTGAAGTCGGTCCGGCGGCTGGTGAAGGGGAGGTGCCGAGCGCTGGAAGGGAGGATGCCGTTGCGTCGTCCTCTGGGAAGGACCGAGCGGGGGAGGAGGAGGTGGTGGTTGTTTAGGGATGTAGGTGCCGTTTGGCAGACCGTGTCCTTGTACCTTTGTTTTTTTAGATTAGCATGTGTTTCCTGTAATCCGGGGAATGCCCCGTGTAAATGTAGTTCGGTAATGAAATCAATGAAGGTTGGACTTTATCTATCACTCTGCATCGTGCGATGGCACGTCATTTTTTTTTTGAATGATAACTGCCGATGGGCGAGTACTTCGTGGGTTTGTCCACATGAGTAGGCATGCCGTTCCATGGGGCGTTAGACTAGTAAAGACCGATCGGTCATAGGCATATACCCAACCAGAATGTCCATGACCACCAATTAATCCAATCGTAATAGCGAAGACTTAATTGAATTAGACTTAATTGAATTTTGATTGTTTGGGCCAAGTGAGCTTCGGTCAGCATGGCAAGTAGATGCCGTTTGTGTGACCGGTGGTGCCGCTCGGCAATGGTAAATAGGTTACCGGGTCTGTAGGGACTGCACTATCACTTAGAAATTTGAAAGAACGTTAGGCCGGAAAGGCAAGTTCGACTGGAGATAGCCAAGTCGAATTACAACAAACGTAAAGCAGTGTACATGGGAAGTATAATTAAGTATAAAATAGCTTGAGATGATCCGCATGCCACGGGTGTGTAAGCAGACGTCCATCTGCAGTCTGAAGCTCATAAGTGCCCGGTCGACAAAGTCGGGTCACCCGGTAGGGGCCCTCCCACGTGGGCCCAAGTGTCCCATCAGCACGCTCCTTAGTGGCCAAGCTAACCTTGCGAAGGACCCAGTCACCGACCTGGAAACTGCGTTCGTGAACGCGCGAGTTGTAGTAGCGAGCAACTCGCTGTTTGTGTGCCACGTTGCGAAGATTGGCCTGTTCACGGGTTTCCTCGATGAAGTTGAGATTCTGTGTGAGGAGCTCCGCATTCTCTTGTGGATCATAGGATAGTACTCGATAAGAGGTCTCCCCAATTTCCACGGGAACGACAGCTTCAGTCCCGAAAGTTAAGGCAAAGGGTGTCTCTTGTGTCGATGTTCGGTAGGACCAGAGAACATCGGATAGGAGGTCGGACCATTGGCCTTTCGGGGTGTCGTGTAGTCAAGTCTTGAGATTGTGTTTGAGGAGCTTGTTTACCGCTTCGACCTGTCCGTTAGCCTGTGGATGTGCCACCGAGGCGAAGCAGAGCTGGATGCCATAGACGTCGTAAAAGTGTCGGAAACGGACAGAATCGAACTGAGTGCCATTGTCCGTGAAGATCGTGTGGGGGATACCAAAGTGACAGATGATGTTCTGGTAGACGAAGGTCTCAACCTAGGCGGCCGTGATTGTTTTGAGGGGCTTTGCTTCGGCCTACTTAGTGAAATAGTCCACCGCAACGACTGCGTGTTCGACGCCGCCCTTTCCTCGTGGCATGGGGCCGATGAGGTCCAGACCCCATTGAGAGAAGGGCCAGGGGCTGAGCATGGGAGTAAGGCGCTCAACATGAGAATGAGGTACAAGGGCGCACCGTTGGCATGGGACGCACCGTTGAGTGATGGCCATAGAGTCGGCGCGCATTGTGGGCCAATAGTATCCTTGCCGAAAGGCTTTATGTGCTAGGGACCTGGGTCCGGAGTGGTTACCGCAGATTCCCTAGTGAATTTCTCGGAGCACCGCAATGCCCCGGCCCGTAGGGAGGCACTTGAGGAGGGGGGTGTCAAATCCCCGTCGGTATAAGTGGCCATGTGCCATGGTGTATCGTGCGGACTGGCGTTGGATGTGTCGGGCCGCGTTGCGGTCGGGCGGGAGTTCGGCCATGGTGAGGTACCGGACAATGGGGTCCATCCAAGAGGTTTCCTGTGTTGCGACCAGGACTAGTTGCTCGTTTGTGCTCGGGGATGCCAAAAATTCGACGGGAACACGGCGGCCTATCTTGTCGTCGATGGAGGAGGCCAGGCGGGCCAGGGCATCGGCGTGGCTATTTTACGACCGTGGTATTTGCATGACCTCGTAGCCGCGGAAGTGGCGGAGTAGGGACCGCACTTTTGCCAAGTATCGGGTCATTGAGGCGTCTTTGGCATCATAGAGGCTGTTGATCTGTCGGACGACGAGTTGGGAGTCACTGTAAACCCGCAGCTGTTGTGCTTGGAGGTCGGTGGCCAACCAAAGGCCAGCAAGGAGGGCTTCGTACTCGGCTTCGTTGTTGGAAGCCTGGAACCCAAAACGCAACGCGTACTCCAGCCGTTCCTGGGTAGGTGTGCTGAGTACGAGGCCGGCGCCAGAGCCAGTGTGGCAGGAGGATCCGTCCACGTAGAGATTCCAAATTGGTTGGGCGGGGTCCAAGGTGGACGGGTTTGACGACTCGCAGATAGGAGCGGCGGGTGCCGCAATGTTGGGATCCGGAGTGTCGGGCATGTGCTGCGTTGTGTTGTAAGTGAATTCGGAAAGGAAGTCGGCGATGACCTGCCCTTTGACAGCTGGTCTTGGGGCGAATGTGATATCGAACTCAATAAGCTCTACTGCCCATTTAATGAGCCGCCCTGAAGTGTCTGGCTTTTGGAGCACCTGGCGAAGGGGTTTGTTAGTGAGGACTAACATGGGATGTGCCTGAAAGTATGGGCGGAGGCGCCGGGCCGTCACAATGAGGGCAAAGGCCAATTTCTCCAGGTCGTTGTACCGGGTCTTCGCGTCCTGGAACGCCCTGCTGACATAGTACACTGGGAACTCCGCGCCATCTCGTCTGGTGATGAGGACGGAGCTGACAGCAGATGTGGAGACAGAACGATAGACGGTGAGCCGTTCCCCAGTGGTAGGTCGGGCAAGTAGGGGCGCGGTGCTCATGTAAGTTTTGAGAGCTTCAAAGGCAGCGTCGTACGTTGCGTCCCAGTTGATGCGCCTGCCCTGGGTCTTCATGACTTTGAAGAATGGTAAACACTTATCTGTCGCCGGGGAGATGAACCGGGTGAGGGCGGCGATCCGGCCAGTAAGGGTTTGGACTTCCTTGAGTGTGCGTGGGGGCTTCATGTCCAGGATGGCCTTGATTTTCTCAAGGTTAGCCTCGATTCCCCGCTGGCTGATCATGTAACCGAGGAATTTTCCAGAACGGACACCGAAGATGCATTTGGCGGGGTTGAGCCGCATCTTGTATTGCTTCAGGACCTGAAACATCCTGTGGAGGTTAGGCACGTGCTTGTCGGCCTCTGGCTCTTGACAAGCATATCATCTACGTACACCTCCATGGTCTTGCCAATCTGATCCGCGAACATGAAGTTGACAAGCCGTTGGTAGGTGGCACCGGCGTTCTTGAGCCCGAAGGGCATAACATTGTAGCAGTAGACTCCCAGATTAGTGCGGAAACTGGTGTGGATCTGGTCATCGGGGTGCATCCTGATTTGGTTGTAGCCAGAATACGCATCCATGAAGCTGAGGAGTTCATGGCCAGTTGTGGCGTCGACCAAGAGATCGATTTTAGGAAGCGAGAAGCTATCCTTCGGGCAGGCTTTGTTGAGATCCGTGAAGTCGATGCACATCCGCCAGGATCTGGAGGGTTTCTTGACGAGTACGACGTTTACGACCCACATGGCGTAAATGGCCTTGCGTACGAAGTGGATGGTGCTGAGCCGAATGATCTCTTCTTGCATGGCTAGCTGTCGCTCTGCGTCATAAGTCCGCTGCTTCAGGGTGACTGGTTTGAAGGAGGGGCTGATGTTAAGCCTATGGCAGATGACGTCCGTGGATATGCCAGGCATGTCGGCGTAGGACCAAGCAAAGACCTCGTTGTTGTCCCGGAGGAATTGGATGAGTTGTGTCCTGATTCCAGGGGCGAGTGTGCTCCCAATTTTCACTTTCCGCTCGGGGTTATGCGGGCAAAGGGTGATCAGCTCTGTATCCTCCACGGGTTGCGGTTGCGAGACGGCGGAGAGGTCCCGCGGGTCCTCGGGGGGACCCGCTCGTATTTGCTCAAGGAGCTCGGAGTCGACGGGGTCGGCCTCGTAAGCAGCCTCGGCGACCGCCATGGTTTCTCGTTTGTCGCATGGGTTGAGCTTTGTCAAGGCGGTCTGATAGCAGGAACGGGCGGAGTGTTGATTACCGCGGACTTGGCCAGTGCCCATGATGGTCGGAAACTTCATGAGAAGTGACAGGACCCATCCCAATCCCCCCGGGATTAGTGCGGGATGACCCTACTCCCGTCTGACATGAAGTATCAGACAAGGGATATTTCCGACCTTTGCCCTCCCGGGCTATCAGAGTACGCCAGGATCCGGAGGAGGCATGTGATATCTCGGTCTCTGCTACAGTCCACATCCGATGTCAACCTGAAGGGCAATCAAAACATTAAAAGCTGTGAGTGGACAAAACAAGAGTTTATAAAAACATTTAATAAGAAGACATTTGTACCCTCCACTAAAAAGCATGCATGCATTCGAAAACCATTTAACCAAAGAAACCATACGTGGGAACTAAGCCCAAATCAGATTTAAACCAAGGTCGAAAGGACCACAATGAAAACGACCATACGGCCACTGCCCAAATCCCTAAGGGACTCGGCCCAAAACCATAAAGAAACCAAGTACACGAGCCACTGCTCAAATCCTGTGCACACCTGTGTACACCACATATCATATATCATATATACATATAAGTCACACAACCAATCCTGTCACGGTATCCAAAGCTACACGCGTGCTACCCGGGTCTCAATCCGAGTCTTCTCAAAGTCAAGGTCAATGTCCGCAGACCACTGATCCTACTCGAGGTAATAGTAACCATAGCCTTCCTGAGAGTAAGGAACCCAACTGGGGGGTGACTCCACTCAGTCGGTGCTCCGTGACTACTCCGGGATCCACCCAGGCCAACGACCCTCCCCGGAGGAGATAGTAGAACATGTAAAGGAAGATAGATGAACATATATATACATAACATAAACATTCATGTCCGGTTCCCCTGAACCGTCATGATCCATAATATCCATAATCAGGTAACATGCCGGTTCCCATAAACCGTCATGTACCGTAATAACCAACAAGGGTTCATGCCGGTTCCCAGAAACCGTCATGAACCACGATACCATAACAAGGGTTCATGCCGGTTCCCATAAACCGTTATGAACCAGAATGACCTGACAAAGGTTCATGCCAGTTCCCATAAACCGTCATGAACCACAATGACCTTTCCAGAGTTCATGCCGGTTCCCATAAACCGTCATGAACTTGGAAATCTATCTAGGGTCCCTGACCCGAAATCATAAACCGTAAAATAACTGGGTCTCATGCCCGAACATATGACATCAGCTGGCACCATGCCTGAAATCTGGGGTCATATGCCCGAGACAAAACCAAATGGGTCTCATACCCAATTTTATCCTTTTACAAATCCAAAGCCATTTCATTAAAACCAATAAGAAATACAGACCCATATAAGCACCGTATAAGGCCAAAACCTCGAAATACGTGCTTATACGTAACCACACACAAATGCACCCATGGCATCATCAAACAAGTAATAAAACATATAATAAACATTTATGCATGCACCAATTTAGAAAACAAGGTCCACTCACAGACCGTCCGAGCTGCCGCCTCGATTTGCGCGCCATATGGCTCCCCGAGCTGATCACCGTCACCGGGACTCCCAAACCTGTCCAAATTGTAATAGAAGGTTACTAGCTACTTAATTAACCTCCTACCAAAGCCCCGTAATTTTCCCGTATTTTAACTATTTTTAAAACCGAACCTAAACCTTCCGATGCCCCGAAACATATCGAAACGGTGTCCGATCGACACGAAACCAGTCCCAAAATGTTCGTTACATTGAATAGAAGATTTCCCATGTTGAACACTTTCCCAAATTCCCTGCCACGCGCCCTCACGCGCCGCCTAAAGTGGCTGCGCGTGGACTTCACGCGCCGCTACAGTACCTGCTGACGTCATCGCTGACGTCAGCATGACGTCATCACTGACAGCCCCTGACAGTGACACGTGTCACGCTCCCATTGGCCCACTGTCTGACATGTCAGTCTGACATTGTCAGATCTGACATGATGACGTCAGCAGGATGACGTCACCTGTCATCCCTGCCCTCCCGCAGGTCGACCCGAACGTCTGCAACCGGGTCGCCGTGACCCGCGGCTTGACCCGGCTGGTTCTCCCTGCTCCGGCCACCGTTTCTCCTCCCGTTTGTCCCATTCTACTCGTCTCAATCTAACCTAAGGTTCTATGACATTAAAATGGAAGGAAAACAACTAAAACCCGTATCTCCAATTCGGCCATGGCGGCCGTGACTTTCTCCCACCATTCTCGGTTGTTCCAGGCCGTCCTAACCCTCGAATTCAATCCCAAAAGACTCCTAGGACTACCCGCAGCCCAACCCAGACCTTAGAATCGAGCAAAACCCAGTAGAACTAAAATTCGAAAATTTAAATATTTTCCTACCTCACGGGTTCTCCTCCGCCGTGTCCTCCACCGTGGGCCACCGTCCACCCTCTCCGTCCTCAGCCCTTCACACTCCCCCCACGGTCACTCCCAGCTCATACAAGTGATGAATGGTGAAGTGTGATTGTGTGTTTTGATTTTTGAAGAAATGAAGAAAAATGGGGTTATAGGTTTCGGGTTGGAGGATGAACAAAGATGAAGGAGGATGGCTGATGAGAGAAAGAGAGATGGGATGGAGGGTGTGGATTTAAAGTTAGAATGGAATTGGAGGGTTGAGATTGAATGGTGGGTGGGTTTGGTTTATAAAATTAATTAAATAATATTAATTAATTATATAGATCCACAAATTGGGGGATCAAGTCAATGGGATGAGTGACACTTGTCACTCATCCATGGGGCCCACTAAAATATCTGCCCAATCAGATTTCGCCAAATCGTCCCCGTCTCGAAGTTCGTGCATAGTGAAATCGAACTTCCGTGACCCATAACTCTCCCGTTCGAAGTCCGAGTTCAGTGTGCCACCTGCCTATGGATTCGTATCTTCCTCATCTACGTAACGGTCTTCGGCCCTCGGCCATCGGACCTCCCGGTCAAAAGGTCACCATTTTGACCCCTTTTAACCAAAATTACCAAAATGCCCCTAAACTTCTAAACGTCATAACTTCTTCCTCGAACGTCGGAATTGAACGTGCCACCTGTCTATGAACTCGTGACATCACGAACTACATCACGGTCATCGGTCAAAGTCCATTTGACCGCCCGAACGAAAAGTCAACGTTTTGCCACGATCAGGGGCAAAACGGTCATTTCGCATCGTTCGTCCGATTTAGCCTAACTAATCACCGATTAACCTCACTAATCGTGATTAGTCACTAATCTAATCATGAAATTCGGGACGGGTCGTTACAAGAAGGGCCCGAGTAGAGGTGACGGCACTGAGCTGGTTGAGGAGTCCCCTACCCAAAATGATGTTATAAGCAGTGGGGCAATCGACCACCAGGAATGTGGTGATGGCTGTTGCGATCTTAGGCGCGCTCCCTAGGGAGATAGGCAGGGAGATGGTGCCGAGGGGCATGACAGAATCGCCCGAGAAGCTGAGTAGCGGAGAACCAGCGTGGGTGAGGCTTGTGGAATTGATGCCCAACTGGTTGAAAGTGTCCATGAAGAGGACGTTCACAGAGCTACCAGTGTCCACCAGGATCCGCCCAACATCGAAATTGGCTATCTGAGCGCGGATGATTAGCGGGTCGTCGTGGGGAAAAATAACTCCCCGCTCTTCTTCCTCAGAGAAAGTGATGGGCGTCCATCCCGCCCGTGCGACCTTGGCGGCGCGTCCATCCGTGATGTTGAATATTTGATGGTTGGATGTCGTGGCGCGCAGGAAGTTCTTCTTAGCCCGATTGGAGGTGCAGGAGGAAGAGATTGTAGGGCCCCCACTGATCGTGTTTATCTGTGGCAGTCCCTGTCCGTGGCGTGCGTGTTGGAGGAACTGGTTGATCTTCCCCTCCCTTACGAGTGCTTCCACGATGTCGCGGAAGGCCACGCACTCATCGATGGTATGGCCATTGAACTTGTGGTACTGTCAGTACAGGTTAGATTGGATGCCCGGGCGGGGTCCGGGCGGTCGTGCTCGCGGCTTGGGGATTGTGTCCTCGATGCTCATCAAGACATCCTCGAGGGAGGTGTTCAGGATTGAATAGGTTTCGTACTTTGAGGTGGACCCCGTATGGGGTTTGCCTGCTTGGTGGTGGCCTGATCCCTGTCCCCTGTTGTTGTACTTGTCCCTCCCGCGATGATCATTGTTGTACGTCCCCTTCCGCTTACCAGAGTGTGAGTCAGGTCGGTGATCCGTATGCGCGTTATTGGTCGGCGGAGGTGACCGTGCCTGCCGGTTGCTGGGAGGCGGAGGGCGCACGCTATTCACGTCAGGTCGGGATGCGACCTGAGGAAAGTTGAAGTGCTCTGCCTTGGCGTGTATTGCCGCTAGCCGCATGAGCTCATTGTAATCGTCCCAACCCTGGGTGAAGGCATGGTACTTGAAGGTGGACTCCCGCAGCCCGTTGCGGAAAGCCCGGTAGGCGGCCTTGTCGTCCGTCTCGTGGCATTTGGAGTACTCCAAGCTGAAACGAGCAGCGTACTGGCGTAGGGGCTCGCTATCTCCCTGTCGGAGGGTTCCCAGGTCCTCGGTTGTGAGCAGTCGATCTGTCTGGATCATGAACTGGTTCAGGAAGACCGTGTGTAGGCGGTCGAACCAGTCGATAGACTGTGGTTCCAGGCGATAGAACCAATTGAGCGCGGCCCCGGTGAGGGTGGAGCTGAAAATTAAGCACTGCGCCTCGTCGGAGATATTTCTGAAGGCGAGCGCTGAGTTGTAGTTATTGATATGGGTATCTGGGTCACCTTGTCCGTTATACAAGGCAATCTTCAAGGGTTTGACCTCCGTTTCATGGCGGTACCGCATGATGCGGTCCGTGAAGGGACCAATGTTGGTCCGAGGTCGGGGTAGTGTCCCAGCCTTGGGTCTGGCGGCCTCCAATTCCCGCACACGCTGGAGGAGTTCCCGGACCACCTCGTTTGATTGGTCTGGTCGATCTGCCCCCATCGGGCGGTCGTCGACTGGATGATTAGCGCTGCCGCCTCTGAGCTTCCCGGGTTGCACCGGTCGCCAGCCAGACGAGGCCGTGGTCGAGCTGGCGTTGTCTTCCAGCTGGTGTCTGCCGACCGGCGAGGGAGGACTGCCTGGAGGCTGGACGGCGAGCCGTGGAGGCTGTGCGGGTCGGCGTGCCGATCCAGACCTTGACCGGGCGCCCTGGGATAGGACGGGCAGAGGTGGTTGTGCCTGGATGCGGGGGTCGTGGGTAGGGTAAGTCAGACGGTTGGCCGGGGTCTGCGTCTGTCTCCTGTCGAGCAACTCGCGGGCGTCACGGTAGATCTGTGTTCCCGAGGGGCTAGGCAGGTCGGTCTGGTGGAAGAGCAGGCGACCGGACACTTCTGGTCGGCAGGTGTCACCGATCTCGACTCGGCTGGCATCGAACTCCGGCCGACGCGATGCAGCGGCTAAGGCCCGTTTGGTTGCCTCCCGCTGCTCCTCCAATTCCTCGCGTGTGGACTGCAAGATGGCCAGGGTGCTTCCATGCTGTTCCCCCCACACGTGGTTCCTGCTCTCGATGGCAGCGTTGCTCTTCCTGAGTTCGGCAACCTCCGACCGGAGGGTCCTCAGCATCTCGAGCACTTCATCGGAAGGTACGCTGGCTCGGGTTCGACCGCGATCTCCCTGAGGGGTGTTGTTAAGCTCACCGTCATCCCGTTCGGCAGACATTGTTCGTCAGCGGAGGGTCGAGCAGGGGTATGTGAGTTAGTGGGTGTTTACTGCTTCCCACAGACGGCGCCAATTGTTTGATCCTAATTTGACCAACTCGATGAGACCCGCTGGGGGTTCTAGGACCAGCCGCGTGGTGTCTCGGGCCCGCTGGGGGCGTCGTGGTTCGGCAGGGATCCTGCAAAACTAGACACCGGTGTGATGCCGGCCAAAGGGGCTCCGATGCCTAAGTTAGTATCTGAATGTCGAGGGGCAAGTAAATACAGTGCTCTGGATCGGTTCCGAGTGTCTTACCTTTGTGAAGGGTTTCGGGGTATTTATAGTGGCCATAACTGCGGTAGGTGGGCTACTGTTACGGGAGCAGGTGGTGCTTTGTGGCTGAGAGCCGTCTGACAAGCCCTGGACATCCGGAGGAGGCGCCAGCTGGAGTCCCAACCTTCCTCCGTCAGGGAGTTGGTATGGCAGAGTTGGTTAGGTGACTGTCGCAGCCAGCTGTCGTCTGTCCATTGTCAGATGCCGAATGACGGGTCTGCAGTATGGTGCCGATCGGCGAGCCGTGGGCCGCGAGGGTGCCGATCAGGCGATCGGTCGGCGGCCTTCCTGTCCAGGCGGACCCTGTGCTAGGGTGGTCGGTCGATATGGTATTAACAAAACGTAATCGTTGAAAATTTTAACGGAAGAATTGTCCTCATATGTTTAAGTTTAATTCAGAAATATATGCTACTAATAATTAAGTACATAGACGATAATTAAAATTAATATAAAATTTTAAGATATAATCAATTAATTATCAAAGAGATTGTAACATACACATTTAAATTTGAACTTATCCTTGAATCTAAAAATTTTACCGATATATCACTAAACTGTAGTCCAAAATGATATTACTTGGTGTTCAAAATTAAGTTGTTTAGTCAATTTACCATATAAGTTTATATCTTTTTTATTATTTCCTCCGAAACAATTTTTATTTCTGCTAAAATTTTCTCCTAAGCTATTGTTAATGGCAATCTCGCCTATATTAATATTTTGTCAAATTTTTCGTTAATAAATGAAAAATCACTAATACGAATTTTATATTAATTTAGAGAATAAATTAATAAATATGCCTTAAAATTTAAAATCAACGGAGAATATAATTTTATTGTGAGGTGGGGACCACACATATATGTATGGTCCACCTTCAATTGCAGAGAGAATGAATGTGTCACCCTACTGATTAAAAATCACGCCCATATTATAGATCTTCGTAACATATTAAATAGTTTTATTTTTTATTTTTTAAATGATGTGAAATCTGTCACTGGATTGCTTCACATGTCATTTTGTCATTCTATTAATCAACTATCATTTGTTTTGGTAGCAATTTATGTCAATAATGGTTGTTGAATATTAAAAAAAATATGATTTTACAAGCAACCATGAACATATACCTTGACAATTGATTGATATAGTGAAGTTGAGCCTGTGGCTGCATAAAAAAATGTCAATGATATGATAAGATTAAATTGTAACTTTTTTTTTGATAAATATTTTTTAGAAAGGAATTATATGTATATTTTTTGATAAATATTTTTTAGAAAGGAGTTATATATATATTTTTGATAAATACTTTTTAGAAAGGAATTATATATATAATTTTTTTTTTTTATAAGAATCGAATTTGGAATTTGAGATCTCTTGCCAAAGAGGATTGTAGCTTGACTCTTGCTTCAATTCAGAGTTTATTCGATAATTTCTCTATTTTGGGGCTAGTCATGAATGACATTCGATCCTTCTTGAGTTCTCTTCCACAATTTATTTCTTGTTAGCTTGTAGGGAAGCAAATGGAGTGGCTCATTGTCTTGCTTGTCATGTTTTGTTTCGCTCCTATATTGCTATTTGGTTCGAGGAACAATCATATTTGATTTTTAATGTATTAATTGAGGATATTTAATTATTTTTTCAGTGTGTAGTCCTCTTTTTCTTTCAACCGAGTTAAGTTTTTAATGAGGCCACAAATTACGCATCATATCCTCATCGTACATTTTTTTTATTTCATCAAGGAAATATCATACTTCCTTGAAAAAAATTCGAAATCTCTTATTGCACATTAAATAGGTATAATAAATAGTATCGGTGGTAGGCCTAAATAAGTGTGTTATACTACTTTTTTAAAATATAATAATATTGAAGGAATGAATTCCCTTATATATACATTGGATATCGACATCGTTCGACGAAAACCAAACCTGATACTCCTCTAAAAAAAATTACTATTAAACTATAGTACTAAATGACAGTCAATTTACGCTATTAGATATAAGGAAAAGTAGGCACACCTTCCTCAATTGGGTATACCATCATTTATGGGGGCTGATTTCCACACTCTAAATTGTACTATATGCATCATACCTTCTCTTTCATTTTATTTTTTCAAATGGAGTGTAGAAATCAATTTCTTTCTTTATTTTCCTAATATAGTGGTCAGTTTGGAACTTGGAAGTTTCATTTTCGTAAATGAGAAGTCCATATCCAACTTGCGTTCAAGGTATGCAGTAAAAAAGAAGTAATAAATTGGGTACTCATGATGAGTGGTAGAGTTTCAAAGCAGGCACACCTTCCTCAAAACTATGGAAACAGCAACTCACCACTGAAAAGAATTTGAGTAAAATAAAAGTGATTCCGTCATCGATGCGTGGGAAAATATGCGATGAGCTTTATGTTATAACCATTTCCCGCTGTCCCACATCCTTCATCCACACCCTCCAATCAAACAACAAACATCTTAACCAACGGTTCAGATTACTGACCCTACATCGGACCATAAAACCGCGACGCAGGCTACAATTTCCCATAATCTCCTCGAATATTTGATCTCTTCCATTTCTCCGAATATAAAACCTACCTGAGCCTCTCGCGAAAGGCTCTCCATATTCTTATCTTACTCACTCACTCACTCTCCGAAGCTCATTCAGCTGGAAGAGTCCTTTCTTTGAGTCCTCAATTCTCCGCCAAGGATGGTGCTGCTGTCGAGCCTTGCGACGGAGATTGTGATCCCCGTCGCTGCCGTCGTCGGGATCTTGTTCTCGCTCGTCCAGTGGTACCTGGTCTCGCGCGTGAAGGTCACGCCCGAGCGGCACGCGCCTCCGTCCGGGCCCAACAGTAAAAAAAATGGCTTCAACGACTACCTCATTGAAGAGGAGGAGGGCCTCAACGACCAAAACGTCGTCGCTAAGTGCGCTGAGATACAGAACGCCATCTCTGAAGGTAGAGCTTAGCTTTCCTGTTGTTTAGATCTTTTTGAGATTTTTATTAGATCTGGTTCTTCTCTTCGTGTAATAGTGTTAGTGTTGAAGCTTTAGACTGTTTGTTTGTTTGCTCAAGTTCAAAACTTAGTTGGAGTGATAAGTAGAATCTACTGTATTAGAAGTTCAATTTGCCTGTGCAATTTCTGATGCCTTAGACTGCGAAAAAGGGCCCAAATTGTCTGTGTTTGGTGTCGGGCTTCTGGATAGAAATGAATGGCGAAATTTTAGGTTTTATGTTATCTGAAGATCGAGCATTTGATTGCATATCTGAGTTGGGTCTTTTTCAGGATCTGTTTTTGCGTTTATTTAGCATAAAAATAAATTTATTTATCTTATTCATTAGACCATTATTTAGATCCAGTTTGATACTGGAAAGAATATTGTATTACCACATCTTATCTTCTCGTTCCTGTTGTTGTTGTGATAAATCGCCGTTAATGATTTTGTCTTATATCAATAGAGTCATTTGTCTTTGGGGCTATCAGTATTAATATTATGGTTGTGCACTCATGTGCCTTGCACGGGACTACGGGAGTGATATCATGTGTCACGTCACATGTGGTAGGGTAGATTAGCATATAGTAATATATATTTGATTTTATTTTTGTTGAATTGTTAATGTGTTGTTGTCTGGAAGATAACTTAATTTATTTACTTTTTTGTTTGTTATGTAAATAATCTTTTTCCCTGATTTGGATTAACTTTGTAAGTCCCTTTCTTTTTTTCTGAGTAAGAAATGAAACGGTATGTGAATAAAGTATTCTGGGATAGGAGCTTATTATTACCAGAACAGTAGTATAAAATTATAACTGATGCCAATGCACATTATAGTGCAGTTGAGCAAAGTATGCCATTTGAAGACTGCATTGTTGTTATTTTAAGTATAGAGCACAAACCAAAAATATATTCTGTAAAAAGGGACATGGTTCCATGAATGATTGGACTTTTATGTGGACTACTGAGTTTAGTTCTCCATAGATTAAGAAAATAGGATGTTGTATGATGTTACCTATGATAAGATCAGTTTTAGTTAATCCTAAGCATAGTTCATATCCTTAGATAAACATAAAACATTTTCTTTTTTTGGTGAAAACCAAGGTATCCTTGGCACGTAGGCGAGGACTAACTCTCGAGCCGCGTAGTACTCCGATAGGGGGAGCTCTCCCTAACGTTTTCAATTTACTACCATATGATGATATAGACAGAAATGTGCTTAGTTTGGTTCTTTGCTATTTTTTTTATTTTCTAATTTATTTTAATGGTTTAATATCCAAGTGTATGCTCAGACAGTGTTATCCTCTTTTTTACATGTATTGTTTTTAATTAAAAATGTGGTAATGATGGTTGTACAGGTGCAACATCCTTTCTTTTCACTGAATATCAGTATGTTGGGGTCTTCATGGTTGTTTTTGCAATCTTGATCTTCCTCTTCCTTGGATCTGTGGAGGGCTTCAGCACAAAGAGCCAGCCCTGCACTTATGATGCACAAAAGATCTGCAAGCCAAGACTTGCAACTGCTGTTTTCAGCACTCTATCGTTCTTACTTGGTGGCATTACCTCGATCCTCTCTGGTTTTCTTGGCATGAAAATTGCCACTTATGCCAATGCTAGGACAACACTTGAAGCAAGAAAAGGTGTCGGGAAGGCCTTTATAGTTGCATTTAGGTCTGGTGCTGTAATGGGTTTTCTTCTTGCAGCAAATGGTCTTTTAGTACTTTACATTGCCATCAATGTCTTCAAACTGTACTATGGTGATGACTGGGAAGGTCTTTTTGAAGCAATCACTGGCTATGGTCTTGGTGGATCATCCATGGCTCTTTTTGGTAGAGTTGGTGGCGGTATCTATACCAAGGCTGCTGATGTTGGTGCTGATTTGGTAGGAAAGATTGAAAGAAATATTCCTGAAGATGACCCAAGAAACCCAGCTGTAAGTAATATCAAATTTCGTCTTATAGTTTATTCCTAATATACAATTCTGGGGTATTGACATCCAAGATTTTGGTTTAACTTTCAGGTGATTGCTGACAATGTTGGTGATAATGTTGGGGATATCGCTGGAATGGGATCCGATCTTTTTGGTTCATATGCCGAATCATCTTGTGCTGCTCTGGTTGTTGCGTCAATTTCCTCATTTGGAATCAACCATGACTTCACCTCTATGTTGTATCCCCTCCTCGTCAGTTCTATGGGCATCGTTGTTTGTTTAATCACAACCTTATTTGCCACTGATTTCTTTGAGATCAAGGCTGTCAAGGAAATTGAACCAGCATTGAAAAAGCAGCTTATCATCTCCACTGTTCTCATGACTGTTGGAATTGCAATTGTTAGCTGGGTTGCTCTACCATCATCCTTCACAATTTATAATTTTGGGGTTCAGAAAGTTGTTAAAAATTGGTAAGATTTGTGTACATTTTCTTAGCAAGAACATTGATCTTGTATATGCAGGTGCTTCCTTTAAATTGTCAAACCATGAAGTTAAGGTGTTTTAGTTGTATGCTCTCTTCATATTTTCACGGGAAGAATGCCGGTTTTAATTGTTTCCTCTTTCCTAATTACACCTTGCATTCAGTTAATCCTTGGACACATTCCTGCAGCTTTTGTTAGTAGTGATAATGTTTCAGCTCGAGTATCTTTGTGTTGTTCTGTTGTCCTACTCTGAATTTGACGTGTTTTTTTTTGCCTGAACATCACTTTTCGTATAAATATGTTATTTTAATATCAACAGTAGACTGAATTGCTTATGACCTTACAGACTGGGTTGCCATTTGATATCTCAAGTTGTAACTAC